>NQII01000161.1:946560-1016475 GCA_002778355.1 Clitarchus hookeri
AGGGGGTAGATGAAGTTGATTTTTCCTTCCAGCTGGATTTTACACAGGAATGATATTATTCTTAAACCCAAGTACACTGTTAGTAAGGCATTATTAATACATACACTTAGTATAGTCTAATAACAGGGAATTGCATATATATATATATATATATAGCCTATTCGCAGTATCTTCTTACTTTTGAATCATACCTTTGAACTGACGTATATATAGCAAGACATTTTAATTTTAAACAGACACCGCAAACAGCAAGCAATTCGCACTTTAGTTTTTTACTGGTAAAACAAACTACTCGTGTACATTTTGTTCGTTCTTATGATATTTTTCGAAACTAAACCAGTTGTGAGATTTTTAGGGTAGAGTCAAATATAAAAAGTTGAATATATATATCGTCAAGGGGATACCAAATTAGGCCTCCCCTTTGCTTCCAATGTATTGCGCACCTAAATAAACAGTCACCCAACTTTAAAATGACGGAAATAATAAGTCACTTTCATTTTAAACAGACACCGCTAACAGCAAGCAATTCGCACAATCATACTTTAATTTTTTACTGGTAAAACTAACTACTCATAAACTGACGCAAATAACAAGTCACCTTCATTTTAACGCTTTGTTTGTTCTGATGATAATTCTCGAAACTAAACAAATTGTGAGATTCTTAGCATAGAGTCAAGTATAAAAAGTTGAATATATATAGGCAAGGGGGTAACGAATCAAACCCCCCCCCCTTTTTTTCACTATCAAAGTATTGCGAACCTAAATAAATAGTCATTCGCACTAGCGAGAAATAAATCAGTTTCCGAGCGTTCAATATGGTGATTTTACACCCCAACACACACTATTGTACATTTTCCGATTGAAAACTTTTATTTTTTTAAGTAAAACTACACTTGGTTACGCGATACGGAATAATTGTCTTGAAAACGGAGATACGCGATAGTACACTGACTTGTAAAGGAAATAATTTGAATGGATAGTCGATAATACCCTTATGGTTTTACTATGGATTTACCATAAGGGTACGCAATACGAAACAATTTCCGCATTTTGTACTTATGCTAACATAAAATTATATACTTTTTAGTTAAATTTAATAGTTACTTATATTTTATGTATAAATTATATTTTATTTCCAATTCAAATGAATAAAGTCGAAGAGAAAATAAGCGAGTTGGTAATGCCTGGTAAGAAATAGTTCTTATTTTAAACAATATTAATCTGAGTGCGCATGGGTGCTGTGTTGTCCCTTTGGTGAAATATTCTAGTATAAGTTACACTTAGTTTGCGTGAGGTGGAGGAATATCCTGAAAGTAGAACTTCAGAAAAGTGGGAAGTAACCACGAATACATTTTACCTAGTATTTATACAGCCTCGTCACTAAGTACTGATATTTATAGGGAATATTAAAGCTTAATGATTACTGGTGTGAATGTAATACGCAGTGCCCCACCGCTCATAGGAGCAGCCTCCATTATGGCTGCGAGAAGAGGGGGACCATTTACAAACACTTCTCTGTATACCTGGCGAGACCTTGTGGATAGCGTGGGGCGGGATTAAGGGGAATCAATCCCCGCCATATTAGATTTACAGTATTTTCGCCGTAACTTGCATAGCTGATTTTGTATTTTATTTTGGGCGTCGACAAGGCATAGGGCATTGCTTTGCACATGTTCTAAAACATTTATTGCTTGACCATTGTTGCCAGAATCATCTCTGTAACCGCCCACAAGAGAAACACACTTATTTCTTGCCGGCAGTCACTAGTCACAAATTAATAAAGGCAATATATGCCATAGTTTGATAAAGCTCTAGAAACTATTATCTATCTCATGGGCAAAAAATTTCTTTAAACATTCTTAAAAAGAAATTATGGCAAAAATAGTGAAAATCCAAGATGGTGGGGCTTGATCCCCCTTAAGGCCTTTGCGAAAATTGCGGCAGCATGGGGCAACGAACTGTGGGGGCCTCGTGAAAGCGGTGCATTAACTATTTTATATTGCAATACAAAAGGTAAATTACTGGAATCAAAGGATTTTTTTTTTTAAGTTTGAAATAAGTGAATTACAAAATTAGATTTATACTACTTACTGCTTAAGTTTTTAAGCTGTGCTGACCCTTTTAGTCTATATTTGGAATACGGAGGTTGGCCTCTCCTCCAACCTAGGCGAACTGGGTTCCATCACCGGCGGGGTCGCTCCCGGATTTTCGCATGTGGGAACGGTGCCGAACGATGCGATGGTCGGCGGATTTTCGAGGGTATCTCCCGTTTTCCCCACCCTCGCATTCCCGCGCTGCTCCATACTCACCTCGCAGTACCCTCATCGGCTCTCAAGACCTCATTGTTAAGGGTTCCGTCTAGCACTTGAACTGCACTGCAGAGTGCTTGAAATCCTGTTTTTTTTTAAAACGAAACTATTAAACGTGCCCCGAGTATTTTTACCTACAAGACATGACACCCCAGACGAGGACGGAATTGTATTTTAAAGTTACAACACATGCTGTAAATATTATTTAGAAGCCCTCGAATATATTTAAAAACTGCTTTTTAAGACTGCCGTATCTTAAAACATACTACCGGGGCACGAGTCAAACTACGAAAGGAGCCTGTATTAAATTTTGCTACAGACTTTTCATCAATAAAATGACAGGTTCGCCATTGAAAGTGCCATAGGTACACGCAGCACTACGAGAACACTGCCCTGTGCATAACGGCGATGGCGCTCTTGTGGCGCGTGCCAGTGTAACCCTTAAAAATCCCGCGCTTCTAGGTAAAAAAAAAAAAAGATATAGGCAGGAGTGAGGATTAAGAGCCGGCCAAATATCCGCACTGCCAACTCCACGGAGGTTGGCTACTGCTCAGTTGGCATGCGCACTCTACCCAATGCCTCCTCTATGGCGTGTGTTGTGATGCGACTCACGTTGGTGCTGGCGAAGAGAATGAGCAGCCAGGCGAGGACGTGCGGCACAGCGAGGGTTAGCAGCAGCGTCTTGCGGCCGACGCGGTCGGCGAGGTAGCCCGCGGGCAGCGCGGCGACCAGTGCCCCGAGCGTGATCAGGGACACCACCAAGCTCGCGTGCTCCTGCGACAGGGGCGCCACGCCGTCTTCCCCTGGCCGCTGCAGGTGCGCCACCCCGGGCGACGTCCAGCCTTCTATGGTGCCCGCGCTGAACACCGGCAGCGCACCTACAACACAACCACCGCACAGTTAAACAAACACCTCGTACAATCGAACATTTTAAGATTTGACTTTACGTTTGCGTTCAGACATGTTTCCTATGGAGCTTTACTCAATTTAACTGTCAACGATAAAGTCAAGCAGCCATTTATTTAGCCGGGAATCAAACGGAAGTTATGTGGAATGAATTATATTAATACAAGCTCGTCTAAATTAAATACATGCGAACGAATGTACTGCGAAGAGGTAATATATTAACTGATATTTATGAATAAAGTAAACAAGTAAGTTTTTTGTTTTGAAATTAAATTTTAATGTAAATGTTAAGCTTATTTTAAAAACAGGTACTTAAAATTCTAATTCCTGGATAATATATAATAATTTAAATAACAATTTACATATTTTTAAAAAGATGGAAGAACCGATATTTAATTGTCAGAATTTTACTTTACAATTGTATGTTGTATTGGTGGGTTCATCAACGGAAAGGAAATGTAAAGTCAAATACTTAAGTTTTCTATTGTGTAAGGGCCTTGAATACGGGGGCAGAGCTATCTCTCTGACTGCACACAAACAGTCTCCATGTCCCAACATTGAGCTGCTTTTATGCCAGCACAACTATCATAAAAACGTGGATTGGATTTGAGGTTAGAACACTGATTAGTAAACAAGTTCTTTCAGGTGTATACTTCCTCTAACCGTTTTCCAATGCAGTTAGATTCAATTCAAATTGTGAAAACTCGTCAAGGTTGGTTACATGCGCAGAAGACGAAAAATAGGTCTACCTCTTCTTTAGCCTACGAATCACACGATTCAGGTTAAAAAAAAGGGGGACTTTACTCTGAAAAGACTGTTTTTTTTTATTATAGACTGTTAACGGTTGACTGAGAACTTCTGAAAATCATCCTTTGAAAGAAATCACTGTATTATCTGCATATGTTTTAACGGGTATGCTAAACTGCAATGCGCTGGTGAAGTTAGTAACGGCGGAGGTAAAGAAGTAACATTGAATCGAAAGTGTTAGGTAAACTTTTGTGAGTACCTACTAAAATGATTTATTTTGCTTTCTGCTCTTTAATGCACATATAAGTTTAAGATTTAGCAAATTTGCAAAATTTACTTTTATAATAATTTTACAGTTTAACTTGACCGATCGGCTCTCAAAACCTCGCTTTTAAGAGGCGCCCAAATCTCTCCACTCCACGCCATTTAACTTGACCGACGCCTGACGCCCATGTACTTGCTCTTCAAAATTAATCACCAAAATTATGCTAAATTTTTTGAATGAATGCGTTCCTATAGTAGCAAAAGTCAAAATTATTTCCGATAAAATTATTTTCCAGCCAAAAGTCCCCGAATAGACTAGTTTAACTGGCCGCTGTTAGCTCTGCCAAGTATGAATCTCTCCTACTCGCTCATTTATCTTTCATTGTATGGGTATTTATTCCTCCTTTTTACTGTACGCAGGACATCGTGGCTGAAAATATTACATTTGGTTTCGTTACAGTTGTTATAGGATTATTTTGACTAATGTAGGGATTTTTATTGGTGAATGTAGGGACATTTGAAGTGTTGTGTAGGGACATGACAAAAACTGAGTTGCCAATAATAGATGGAAATGGCCGATTCACCCGGAAGGATGCGGGATGCAGACACGATGACACACGGCCGCCATCTTGTATAACATCATGACCGCCATCTTGGATGAAGTCACGACCACCATCTTGGATGATGTCACGAATTCACCAATGCTAATTCACCTATACAAATGACATCAATGCTAATTGTGAATATGCTAATATCTCACACATCAATCACTGCCACTGCCATAGATGTTTCCTCCCAGCGCCTGCCAAGGACACCACTAGCTTCGTTTCCCCCACCGCCCACCAGAGTTCAGCACCATCAATGCCAGCTAGAGAATGCCACCGGAGACCGCCATATTCGCTTCCGAAGTCTGCTGCTAGGTGCAGCGCTTAAGGTCGATGTCCGATACACAGAAGGCAGGACCCTCGCCCTTACGCACACCCGCTTCAGGCCACTATGAACGAACTTGGATACGGCGTAGCTCATTGTTCACTAATGTGCGATAATGAACTTATCGAATCCCCTACAGTACCTTCCCTTACGAGGAAGAAAATTCTTAGCTATCACAAGGAAACTGTGAGGTTGTCGCCAGCAATATGAGCACATACTTTTAAACCCATCAAAAGGTATATCTGTATTAACATGACCGGAGTAAACATGTCGTAAGTTCAGGCCTTCCATGCGGAATAGAACGAGGAAATTAGCATTGTCGTACAGAAGTTACTTAGGCATGCATGAATAAGTTTGACACATGTAGATCGAATCCCCTGCTACATGGTGGCCCATGCTGAAATACTGCAGCATGGTCGACTGTTTTTCACGCGCGACATTGTCGAAAACAAACACAGAGTTTGGCAAAGTATCACTTGGTGGCACGAATTATTCATTCTCACTAAATGGAAAATAACTTAGACCATCTACAGCTTGAAGTATTTGTGCTAACCGTAGGCACTTTGGCTGTTGTAGTGATTTAGAGTATAGGTAAATATTCTCGAACCGAAGACCTTTAGGCTCCTCCAAAAAACTGAGAAGCATGCATGCCTTTCCACAGCTGCTTGGTATTGCTATGATATCTATCATGGTGTTTGGCAGCAGCTTCCCACGGTGTGATTCACAGGAGATGGTTTCGTCATCAGCAGTGATGCAAACAGGAAGTGCGGTGGTCTGTGTGGCACGATCTCCATTGAACTGATGTGTGAACGGGTAAACGACCAGTACATATGACAACAGGACCACGTTCGAGACCGGGTGAGATAGCCGACCCGTGCGAGTGCGCACACTCGAGGTCAGGTGATGTGGTTGGCCAAGTTCGAGGTCGGGTGATGTGGACGTTCACGTTCACGAAACAAACACCTACCGTAGACATGACGACCAAGTCGTGTTGGTATGCCATAATGTGCCATGGGAGTAAGACCAAGAGGGGACGTGGACTATGGAAAATGAAATCCGAGATGGTGGACATGGATTGTCAGGACATGAGAAAAAGGTGTTGTTTGCAACTCGCTTGGTGGCATAGACAAATGAAATCCAAGATGACAAATTCGAACGACGGTGTGTAATTTGGAAACAAGATGGCGATGATGACATGCAATGATAGAGCATGAATAAAATGTAAGAGGGCGGAGTCAAACGAATTAATCCGCGAAATTTCTGGGCCTCATCCTATATTCTGTGCGTGGAGCTTGTTCCAGGTTTCCTGGAAAGACACCTGATGATCCGTTCGTTGATCGAGTCATGGTCAGTTGAACGTGCGAATGGGTCGGAAAAGGCTGGCTGCTAAACTAAACAGCCAGGGCTTATATAATAAGCTGATTGGGCAGCAGCAAACAGGGTTACATGTTCTGGGTTCACAGTTAAGTCTTTCGTGTGCTGACATGTTTCTTCTTTTTTTTGGTCGGATTCCTGTACACAGACTGCGCTAATCTAATGTTGCAGTATGGTGCAAATATTCGTGCGAAGTTCATACTTTTCTCACAAATGCACGCGTGTAAAGACAGAATTTTCTTTTATGAATTTAAAAACTATCTTTATGCACCAGCATTTTCTTTCTGTAAGTATGGCATTTTATGTTTTTGAAATATGATAACATATTACATTAAAAAAAAAAAGGCCTAGAATAATCTTTACGGCTAAGTAAGTAACTTTTAGCGAGTAAAATTATATATTTTTTGCCAAACAAATTAAAAAACTGCAAACACGATATATTTTCGGACGCAGCTCAAAATAATTTTTCATGTTGCCAGTGAACGGTGAAGAATTATCTTGGTGAATCATTTTGTGGTTCGTCTGTATCTTCATTTAAATTTTAACGATAAATGTACCGAAATAAGTACATAAATAAAACAATAAAATTGTAATAGCAATTAACAAACGAAACAGGGCAAAAGTTCACTGTAATTGATTTATAGCATTTTTGTTATCCCACAAAAAATTGTTTTGCTGAAATAAAAATTTTGTGTTGGATTGCTTTTTTGAAATAATATTTGTTGTGAAAAGTATTACAGTTACATTGAAAAATGTCAATAAATTACTCTTACAAAAATATAAATTATCTTCGAAGTTTAGGGAAACATTTGTTTATACTTGTAAGCAGTTAAAAGCAATGTTAGATACGTAAAGATAATTAATAATATATTTTAAAATGTAAATATAAGCGGTTAACGTCAAATTGAGCACTTTTGAAAACAACATTTGAAAACTGCCGCTGTCCGTAATTGCATGTGTTTCAGCGGGCACAAACTGGCGTGCGCCCTGTAAAGTTGGTAACTCCAGCGGGAAAGTAGTTCCACGTCTTGGCGTAGAATGAAATGTGTTAGGTAAACCTTTGTGAATACTCAAATAATTTTTTCTCTGTTTTTTTTTTAATGTACAAACGTAAGAATGATCATATTCGTACAAAAAAATACTTTTCTAATAATCGTACATCTTCACTTGACCGANCGGGCACAAACTGGCGTGCGCCCTGTAAAGTTGGTAACTCCAGCGGGAAAGTAGTTCCACGTCTTGGCGTAGAATTAAATGTGTTAGGTAAACATTTGTGAATACTCAAATAATTTTTTCTCTGTTTTTTTTTAAATGTACAAACGTAAGAATGATCATATTCGTACAAAAAAATACTTTTCTAATAATCGTACATCTTCACTTGACCGANAATGTACAAACGTAAGAATGATCATATTCGTACAAAAAAATACTTTTCTAATAATCGTACATCTTCACTTGACCGACGCATGGAACAAAGTGATTAGGCTCACGGCAATGTTGACTTTACTTATTGTGGAAGAACACACAATGCGCATGTAAACAGATCCTAAGCATGACTTTCGAAAGTGCTTAGTTTACCATGAACAACCTATAGGTGACTGTTTTAGAATTCATTTTGAAATGTCTACCATAAAAATATAGTATCAGCTGTTAACACTTTCAACACCGTGCCTGTATGCCATAGAGACATTTATTTATATTTTCTCATTTTTTAAACCTTCTGCACACATATAATCAATTTAATTTCTGAAGTCTGGCAAGCGAGAAGCATATCTGCCTATCAGAAAGCACGACAGGACTTACATATATAGCTAGACCATAGATAGGTGAATGAGTGTTAAATTGATAAACTCTATTAATTCCGTTCGCTGTTGTTACAGGCGAACGTGAAGATTGCCTAAGCCTTGAACATACCCGGCTATCAACAACAACTCATCAGTATACCTGATAAACTATAGAAAACGTGACGAAAGAAATAAGCAACGGCTAATGAAACGTTCAGCTCTTCACACTCTCGTCGTCTCTAGCTCGTTGCAAGCGATAACCCCGCTACGTAACTTCGCCAAGTGTTGAAAGTGTTTCAGTTCTGTCGCATAATGAGAACAGCACTTTCCGCTACAGAATACTGCGCGTAAAGATGGGCGCTTAATGCACTCTATTTCCGAATAACTGATTTCAATCAGTAGAATTTGTTTTACCGAATGCTCAGTTAATCGGCTTTTATCTACTGGCGAATCGGTGGAATGCACTCAGGTTTTACTGCCAAGCCAGTGCTGTTCAATGTGAACATCACAAAAATCACCTTTTAAAATGGTCAGTAGAATTTTACTGATTCAAATACAGCATTTTCAACACATCTGCAGTCAAACTAGCTGGTTTGGAGCGGTTTCAAATGTTTCGATTTAAGAGTACGCAGCTTCCTTGATTCTTGGTATCCGAAGCGCAGAAAAACCACATATACACCATTTACGGTTACTCCTAACTTTTCTGAAGCCCTGCTTAAGTTCTACTTCCGGGATATTCCTCCGCCTCATGCAAACAAATCTTAACTACGTCTAGAAAACAACACCAAAGGGAAAACGCACGGCATTCGCGCGCAATCAGTGTGATCATATTTTGCATAAGAACTATTTCTTACTAGGCATTACCAAAACACCTGTTTTCTCCCTGTTTCTATTCATATTAATTATAAGTAGAGACTGGAAAAAATCGCGAGTTCAATGACCTGCAGGCTAGACTCTACAGTCTTCTGTACAAATATGCTGATATCAACTGCACATTGGTTGCTTGCTGTCACAGTGGAAGGCAACGATTGGACCAGCATTCTCCAGGAAGTGTCAAATNACATTGGTTGCTTGCTGTCACAGTGGAAGGCAACGATTGGACCAGCATTCTCCAGGAAGTGTCAAATACGGCGTGTGCCAATGGATTCAGTTATATAAACGCATGTGTTTTGAATCCTAGCTTGTCCTAAAATGATTCCGCGATTTCTTCAGGTCTCTAATTATAAGTGAAATGTTATAAATTACAGATAAAATGTAAGTCATAGTTTAATTTAACCAAAAATAAGGCATTTGTATGTTAACACAAGCATGATACTCCCGTGATACGTGCAATGTTTAGGAAACAACCAAGCACGTCGCATGTGGGGAGATTTTTTATTAAAGGTTTGATTCGAAAAGCGCGAAGAAACCGTGATTTGTCTATAGGCCGGCTTCCTAATGCAAACAATTCGTAGAAACTTGCCTACCTACTTGTCAGCGATTTAATCAGAATGTAGAAGTTAATGACGGGGCCTTGGCTCCACCGGCTGCAAAGCTGACTTAATCTACTGCGCTGCCCTCGGGAGTCAGTTTAATTTAATCTAGCGAGGAAAGTTATGGCGTGAGGCGCTTAGCAGCTCGCTGGAGTTAATTACTTTCTGGCGAGAGGATCCCCCACTCGGCCTTCTCTCCCTTGAATTACACTCATCGGTTCGTATTTCTTTGGCTGTGGTTGCCACCAGTTTGGGGTGAAATATCAAAAGGTCGATTCTCGTAGGCGCTGAGAGTTCAGAGAATGGTTAATTATACGGGCTGTTCACGGTAAAAATTAGCACTTTTGAAAGCCCTGCTCGAGATTCATTTGTCTGCATGTTGTGTATTATTCCGCTGCGAGTAAAGTTAACATTGCCATGGACCTTATAACTAGGGCCAGTGACTTTTCGTGTAAAAATCTGAGTACAAAGTAGACTTCAATACTATACGCACACCTCAGCTGTAGTTATACCTCCATTGGCTGCTGGTGCCGTGTCCGTCTTTGACCAAGCCACTCAGGACTAAGTAACTCCGACACTGAACCTTCGTGATTCGTGCGTAAACGGTTAACACGGGCCAGAACATTTGTTAGCCAATCAAAGAAGCTGGATTACCCTACAGTGCTTTGGACTGTATCTTGTCTCGAAATCTTTTCACGAAATAACACTGCCCCTACTTATAACTTTATTCACGTGTCGATCAAGTGAAAATGTGATACTATTATAGAAGTAAAATATTTACAAATTTGCTAATTCTTACTCTTATATGCATTAAGATATTAGAAAGTAGGAGAAATCATTTAATTATTTACAAATGTTTACGTAGCACTTTTAGTTGCACGTTAAGACACGGAACTACTTTCCCTCAGTCATTACCAACTTTACTGGGCACATGCCTGTCAGTGTGTTCGTTGAAGTATTCGCAGGTAGGGGCAGCGCATTTTTCGAAGTTTGATTTATAAAATGCTTTCTTGATCGCGAACAGCGTTTACCAGAGAGTACAATAAGATTACAGTGGTGAAACAGCCGCTTATACGGCTAATCCCAGCTGCACACGCCAGCAAAATGGCGTCACCGGCCAGTGGCGTGTTGGAACGACGTTCGCCTATCGGCGCCCGGTAAGTTACTTGCCAGCCGGCATCCCAGCCAATGGGGAACATTTCGCAGCACGCGGTAGCCAATCAGACGCAAGGCCCGTTCCCAGAGCCCCGCGCAGTCAATCAGTGAGATTTACTCTAATGTATTTGTGGGGCCGCGGTGGCTGAGCGGTTAGCCTGCTCGCCTCTCACCAAGGCGAACCGGGTTCGATTTCCCGGCGGGACGCCCCCGGGTTTCCGCACGTGAGAATCGCGCCCGGATGATGCCGCTGGTCGGTGGGTTTTCTCAGATATCTTCCGTTTCCCTCGCCCTTGAATTCCGGCGTTGCTCTATACTCACCTCACTCTATAGTATTTTAATGTTGCAAAAATATGTTTGTCAAATAGTTTCCAAATAATCCCTTGTACGCAAACAAAAATAAATGACAGCGTCCCCATTTTCTGACTGGCTGCGAGAGGCTTGTGTCCTGATTGGCCACTGCGTGCAGCGAAATGTTCCCTATTGGCTGGGCTGCCGGCTGGCGAGTGGATTGCCGAGCGCTGATTGGCGAACGGCGTGCCGACATGTTGCTGGCCAGTG
Source organism: Clitarchus hookeri (assembly GCA_002778355.1). Lineage (NCBI taxonomy): Eukaryota > Metazoa > Arthropoda > Insecta > Phasmatodea > Phasmatidae > Clitarchus > Clitarchus hookeri. Next base: position 958,063 of record NQII01000161.1, read on the forward strand.
ACGCCATTGTGCTGTCGTAGTTAGCAGTACAAGCAGCTGCTTCACCTCTGTATTATTAACTACTCTGTGACACTGGACTCAGTGCTTGTTTTCATGCAGGTCTGCTATTGGCCCAGAGTTGTCCAACAAATGTTTAATAAAAAATACGGGCCAACCGCAAAAGTAACTCAAATTTACGAGTGTTTGAAGTTCAGTTTGTCCTCAAATAAATTTGAAAATTTTCGTGCCGCTTTTATAAGTTGACATTACCTCACGTATGAAACTGTTTATTTGCCATTAATAAAGAAGCAATATCTAGGCGTCTTAGTCTTTTAACACTTTGAGCGTTTAGCGAAGAAGTAGGCCACTGCCCACTGCACAGTAGTGCAATAGTGAAAGTGGCGAGAATGGTGAGAGCCGACGAGAAACGCGAGAGCAAGTGCGGACGAGAGTGGCGAGGAGCGGAGATTTAGTGACGGTTAACCAATTCGTTCCGTTTGTCCACAATCGTAAACACATTGCACACGAGTGATATTCACGACAAGTATTGTACACAGCATGGCATCAGTGTCCATTCTCCCTTGTGGCTAATGCGATCTGCGGAATTCGCTACACCACTTCGACATGAATGGTTGATGCTGATATCATCGAGCGCGCAGCACGCAGAACGTTGTTCACTGGTTGCAAGACATGTGCTGAACGCAAGTACAGAGCATACCAAAACACTACGTGACTGCAACACTTGAACTCCGAAATTTGTGACCGAACGTGCTAGAACAAGCTGGAAGTGAGTCGCCTATATTCACAACTGCATGCCCGTATGTTTTGTTGGTCTCTGTATGAACATTTACCACCTTTTTATTACTCTATTGTTTGCGATAATTACAACGCCCAGAAAGAATGGCTCGGATGAATCCAAACTAGGAGGATGTGTAGAAAAATGAACCAGCAATAAGTGATTACGACTGCGGAGAGATGGCGCGCACGCAGGCCCAGCAGCGCCCTCTCATGTGAGACTGGAAAGGTCAGTGTTACGCCAAGCTCAGTCAGTGAAGAGCCGTCAAACGAAGTGAAAGTGAGTGCCAGTATGCCTCGTCGACGTCAAAGGGCGCCATATCAGGACGTGAGCGAGTTCGAACGGGGCAGAAAGATCGATTTTCCGGAAACGGGTTTGTCATACCGTGACTTCTCGTCTAGTACAGGGCACACTGCTACGACGGCGATGCGTGTGTGGAACCATTGGATAGAAGAAGATCCTACGCAGTGACGAGCGGGTACTAGACCACGCAATGTGACCACAGCACTGGATGACCGCCATCTTATCCACATGGCCGTAACGGACCGTACAGCCTCGTCCACAGTGTTGGCTCGACACCGGAGCACTGCGACGGGCGTGGACCTGTCTGCGTCGACGGTTCGACATCGTCTACTGCGGGCTGGACTGGTGGCACGCATGCCATTGCGTCGGCTTCCATCGTCCAGAAACCACAAACACCTCAGACTGCAATGGGCACGTGAACACCGTCGCTGGCATGCTGAGTGGCAATAATGTAGTTGTTTCGGACGAGCCCCGCTTCAACCTGTCCTACAGTGACGGCCGCATACGTGTTAGACGCTACCGTGGTGACTGCAATCTGGCAGCCTGCATCGTGGAGCGTCATAGCGGACAAATGCCAAGTGTGATGGCGTGGGGCGCCATTGGATACGGCATACGACCTCGACTCCTACGTATTGAGGACAATCTGAACAGCAACCGCTACATCAGGGAGTTTTTAGAGCCCGAGGTACTGCCCCTCATTCAGGCAACTCCACACGCCATATTTCAGCAGGACAATGCCCGGCCACACGTGGCGAGGAATGTGCAAGTCTTCTTCAATGAATGATGGGTACCAATGCTTCCCTGGCCTGCACGTTCGCCTGACGTATCGCCCATCGGACATGTCTGGGATATGGTTGGTCGGTGACTTGTTCGTCACGGTCCTCCAGCAACCACTTTGTGGACTCGCATACAAACCACGTGAAGGGAGATTCCCCAGGTACATACCCAGGACCTCTTTGATTACATTCCACGACGTTTAGNGGGGGGCTTCACGCCATACTGAACTATCAAGGACAGAGATCATGTACAGTTCCGTAATCCTAATAAATTGTGTATTGCTATGCACCTAATATGTGATATCAAGTTCATTTCAATCACATGCATCCTTGTTGGTGTTGTATTTCTCACAAACGTTAGTGTAGTTCGCACAACACCGGACACGCTTACTACACTTTACAATTCATTTGCCGAGTTGTAAGTATCCCAATTGCATGTTAGAATAATGTGCAATCCATCCTGTTCATTTGAATGATTTACATTTTGAGGGTTGCTGAAGTAATTTACGCTGCAGAGACACTTGCGAGAACTGTTGGCAAAATAATATCTCTTCGCCCGTGTCTTCAAAAAATGAGCGTGTCGTAATGAAACTGCATGAAAACTCGTGTTGAATTCAGGCGACGTAATGTTCTGTCGGCGGCGCTCGGTGTAGATACACGGGTAACTGGCTATCAGTTCAACGAGCGAGGTCCATATTGACAGTGAACCATGTGTCATCGTAGGGCTCTCCAGCGTGCCTCGCGCTAGCACGCCAGACACCGTCTCCAACGCCAGAATGCGTAACGTCTCGTTTACCTGCTTGTGCACCAGCGGCCCTGTTATGTAATACGGGGCCTCTAGTTATCACACGTCTCTCACTCTAAGCAATTGTTTCTATCATAATAAAAAGACTATTGAATATTTTAATGTAAATCTTTTTCCAAGACAGGAATTAATGTCCATATTTTGTTGCCCATTTACAAATTCGGCTACTGAAACATAAATTTATTGTTAAAGAAATGTAAAAGTGAGCAAACATCGGTGTGTAGCCTTCTGCTTGTGGTATTTATCTAATATATAAAATTCTCCCGTCACAGTGTTAGTCACTGAACTCCTCCGAAACGGCTGGACCGATTTTTATGAAATTTTTTATGTATACTCGGTAGGTCTGAGAATAGATTTATATCTATTTTTTACACCCCTAAGTAATAAGGGTGGCCACCCCCAAACAATTTTTTTTTATTGTTTGAACAAAATTTTTATTTTTTATTTTTTTATGATGTGGCATCAAAAAATACATACCCTCCTAAATTTTCACCCTTCTACCACCAACCCTTATTTTTTTATAGCGATATTAGTAATTTAATAAATTTTACCCTAGGTCGATAACTGATCAATTATCATCGATCATTTATCGATCTAGGTTACAATTTATTCCCACCAGGTGTCTCCCAGTGACACAGCACGGAGTAGCCGGTCTCCACTTTCTCTCACACAATAACCTTTCTCTTATTCATTTGTGCTCAGATCGTAGTAGTGACGTGTTTACAATTATATTTTCAATAATTAAGTGTACTTCTTAATTAACTTTATTATTGATCGCAAAGCTGTAATTGTTTGTATTTCCATTTTATTAATATTTATTAAATTATCTAATTTTATATTCCGTCATCGTCCACAGAGCTCCATGCCTCTTCCACTTATATACCACATCCTCACACACTTACAATAAGTTATAGTTATTTTTTTCTAATACTATAATCACTAGAAATACTTTTTATGGCAAAATAACGTTTGCCGGGTCAGCTAGTTCTTCTATAAAACAGTGTTTTAAACTATAACGACGACGAATGTAATTTTTTTAACAGACTGCTCTATTAAAACCCTAGGGTTAGCGCTTAAAATGCCGAGGCAACTGACCACACGCGAGACTTGTTTATGGTGTGTTTCATCGCCGTCTCAATGCTTCCTTATGGTCGCGTGTGACATTGAGGCGTTTAATTATGTCACTAGGGTTTCCCCTTAAATATACTAGATGTGAACGTCACTCTGTAAATGTGGGGCCGCGGTGGTGTAGACTACTCATCTCCCAACTACGCGAACCAGGTTCGATTCCCGGTGGGGTCACCCCCGGATTTTCGCTCGCGGGAATCGTGCCGGACGATGCCGCTGGTCGGCGGGTTTTCTCGGGGATCTTCCGTTTCCCCCACCCTTGCATTCTGGTGCTGCTACATACTCACCTCGCTTCACCTTCATCGGCCCTCAAGATTTCGATGTTGCCACCCAAATCTCTTCGCTCTTCACTCACTCTTCTGTAAAGCAATTATCTATAGGTTCTTTGTAATCTTATCACAAGAGAACCAAACAGTGTTGTCAAATATTCTGCCTTCAGAATTATATTTTTCCTGTTAATGTTGTGTCTTATGTTATACATTTTGGTGGATCATAGTGGTTTGGGTGGGTCTTAACATCGAGGTCTAGCGAAGTGAATATGGAGCAACGCCGGAATGCAAGGGATGGGGAAACGAGAGATTCCCGAGAAAACCCGCTGACCAGCGGCATCGTCCAGCACGGTTACCACATGCGAAAATTCAAGAACGACCCCACCGGGAATCTAATCGTGTCCCAGTTTAGGAAAATACGCTGTTTGACTTTATTCGCCTGATGTTTATACACTATTTTAATGGCATTTTGAGAAATGTCTAACATCGCATTAATTGAGTTAATGGTTGTTCTTACTTGTAATATACACTGAAGAGCCAAAAAAACTGGCATAGGCGTGTGTATGCAAATAACAGAGGTATGGGACCAATTAGAGTAACGCGATGCGGTCGGCAGCTAGATCAGTTACTGCTGCAACAATTGGAAGGTTATCAAGATTTAAGTGAGTTTGAACGCGGTGTTATAGTCGGCGCACGAGAGATGGGACATTGCATCTCCGAGGTAGCGATAAAATGTGGATTTTCGCGTACGACCATTTCACGGGTGTGCCGTGAATATCGGAAATCCGGTAAAAAAACATCACATATCTTCGACATCGCTGCGGCCGGAAAAAGATCATGAAAGAACGGGACAAACGACGACTGACGAGAATCATTAAACGTGACAGACGTGCAACCCTTTCTCAAATTGGCGCAGATTGGATTTGTGGACTGCCCTGCAGGATTCATGGTGTGAATTGCCTCCTGCATACCTTCAGACATTAGTCGAGTCCATGCCACGTCGTCTTGCGGCACTTTTGCGTGCTCGGGGGGCCCTACACGATATTAGGCAGGTGTACCAGTTTTTTTTGGCTCTTCAGTGTAAGAATGCATTCACTGTATGTGCTCGCCTAGGTCTGTCACTACACTACCGCGGCTCCATGCGACCCGGGGATGGCAGTGTCTGCAACGACCGCCAAAACATCGCGTCGTCCAAGGAGAAATACCCGATGCGTCTCAAGCTCAAAAGTCAAGTGTGTATCGACAACGGCTGCGAAAGCCTGTTATCAATTGGGAACGCGGTATTTAATCTTAGTTTTATTGCAGGGTTTTTTTTACTCGGCTCGTAATCTCCCAAGGCGTGCATAATAAACTGCGCTCCAACTGCGAAACTGATTGAAATGCACGCGGGCTCGGAGTTTAGCGTGTCCTGAAATGAATAAGCGAAATGTTACGGTCTTCGATACTGACCTCGAGACGGCGTCTGGTTTCCAAACTTTCCCCCCCGACGCGGAAGCAGGTCGCTTGACACAGGTTGTGCACCAGGGCGGCCTGGTCACGCAACATGTCCGCGCGACCTTGCCCGAGATACGGCACGCTTGAAAAAAAAATATCGGGGTTTGTCCTTTGCCTTTTGTCCCATTCTAGGGCGGAGGTTGGGTGGAGTGCCTGGTCGAAGTGACCTCAACTTCCTGCCTTTCCCATGTGTTGATACTGGTGGGCCTACCTAGGATGGACGCGCGCCAGCGACTACGTGGAGTTGCTTGGCGGTTGCCCATCCGAGAACCTACCAGGCCCAAAACTGTTTAACCACGGTGATCTGAAGACCACCAGGCTGCTAGGGCGGCGTGGCCGTCGGCACCATAGACTACCATAGACTAGCGACGAGGCAGACCGATGTCACTTGCTGAGCGCAACCACCAGCCCCCGTGTTCCAACATTGAACTGCTTTTCTGTCAACACGTCTAGCAAAAACGGCGTGGTTTGGATTTGAGGTTTGAACATTGTTTAGTAAGCAAGTACTTTTAGATGCATTTATACTTCCTCTAACCAATTTGATTACATTTAAATTGGTAAAATTAATTAATTAATATAATAGTGCTTGTCTTTTAAAAATAAATAAATATATAAACATGCACGTTCATATTTTATGACCACGTGACTTTGATAGTTATGTTGCTTTGAGGTAGGTCAGTGTTGGGTACATGAGCAGAAGACGAAGAATCGGTCTACCTCGTATTTAGTCAATTGTCCAAGCTACGGCGTGCGTAAAAAATCGAAGTTTGGCAGTGCCGGGGAACACAGAATAGATAAATACGCAGATACGAGATGGCGTAGCGGTTCGTTTGATGTGGGCGTACCCGTTCGCTGATTGGCTGTGCGGGGCTCTGAGAACGGACCTTGTGTCCGATTGGCTACCGCGTGCCGGGAAAGTTTCGCTATTGGTTGGCGATAACCTCGTAAAACAAAATCAGTATATATTCAGTAAATTTCAGTGAATAGAACGACAGCTAAATGTAACTTATTTCAGCTTTCAAACTTTGCAAAGCAGTTTACATGTGCCAAATATGCATATATTTCTGGAGTATAAAGTATTTCCACGTAACGAAAGAGTACTGAAGTTTGTCGTTGTATGTTGTAGAATACCTACAATGTGAAACGCAGCCAGATGTGTTCAATAGAGCAGTTGGTGAGACGTTGGGTTTCGTGAAGTGGAGACCGCCATGTCTGCAAGAGACAGGCTCGAGTCTTACCCCTGCATCAGTTTTTTTCTTCATAGGAAATAAGAGTACTTTATTTACTTATACTTTTACTTAAATAAGAGCACTTTATTTATTTTACATCGGAATGTTGTTTCAAAGCAAATAAAGCAAGATAAATGTTAGTACAAGTGTTAAGATCAATTCACCAACACAAAATTTGTTTTGCCGCAACATAAACGCCGCCTTAAAGTTGGCAGTTCAGTAATATTGTTACAAAAGTACTTCACGTCACATTTACATTAACACCATAACAGTATATTACATTAAAATGCAACATTAGTCACTCGGCTAACGGATAACAAAAAAGTACTATTCTTGTAAAATTAATACCGTTGGCACAACGTTAGTCTTTCATCTGTCTATGCATTTAAATGCTGGGTGGGATACTCGCCATGGCTTGAGAAAGGATTAACTTATTGTATGCAGCACGCTGCGTTTACAGTCGTGGTCCATAAGTGGTGCGTCTATGTTAAAGAATTTCCTGTTTAATGCATTTATTTTAAATATAACCATTTCAAACCTAAAATATTTGAACGCGACTTTTTCAGAGAATACTGCACGTTATGAAATTAAAAAGCAAAAAACAAAATAATAAGTTGTTATTATTTTTTTTATAATACGCAAATTTTAATGTTAAATTTTAGAAGAAAAAAGACTATTAAACATAAACGTTTTCAAGATTTCTTAAACGTGCCAGCATTTCTTAAGAAATATAATATAGAATACGTTTTGTTTGAAACGGTTACATTTTTAATTTATGGACCGAGAAGTAATTTCTTTAATTTCTTTGTAAGTGAATTTCTTTAATTTCTTTAACTGCAATAAACATAAATCAAATATAAAATAAGTTCATAACCAAGTAAAATATTTCTCTATTATCATTCACGTAGACTAACATTTTATTTAAAAGTGACCTCTTTGGAACACTGCGCACCTAGCGGCTGAAATATTGCAAGTGCGGCACCGGCTGAGTGGAAGAATAGGCTTTCACATGTTACATTATTTTATGCGTGCCTTAGCTACCTTACGCAATATCGCATTAAAACGAACAACACGTCGTGCCCTTTGTAGACGACAAACTTGCTACAAGAGAGCAAGCAAGAGTAAATTAGGCATATAGTCCATTCTCGATTACTTCAAGCTTTTCTGAAGCCCTTCTGAAGTTCTACTTTCAGGATATTCCTCCGCCTCATGCATACAAAGCCTAACCAAGTCTAGACAATTACACCAACGGGATAACGCACCACATTAGTGCATACGCACTTAAATAATATTTTGCATAAGAACTATTTCTTACTGGGCATTATCAAAACACACATTTTCTCATTGTTTTTACTTTTATGAATTATGAATAAAATATTATAATTTATATAAAAATATAAGTAAAAGTTTCATTTAACCAAAAATAAGACACTTTTATGTTAACGGAAGTATAACACACAAGTAATGTGTGACATATTTAGGACGCAACCAAACTCGTCATACATGGGGCGATTTTTCAAAGGTTTGATTAAAAAAGTGTGAACAAACCGCGAATAGACTAAAATAAGAATTTGTGGTTGTGTGAGCTTGTTGATTCTAGAAATATTAATTTATCCGCAATTTTCAGAACATTGTAAATTTTACTAAAAATTTCCTTGTAGCAATGTGGCTCGGGCAAAGATGCACACAGTGTTTTTCTTTGACAGCTATATCGTGAAAGGCATCTGAGACACGCCTAACATCATCATGTAAAACCCTATCCTTTCACTCGGCCTCTCCCACACTAGGGAGCCACGTTAAACATTAGTACATTCGGTACCACACAAGAAACTCAAACCTGAAATATGTTTCAAAGTTACACTGCACATATGCTAACCAGGTAATTAATTTCAGTTCTGAACACAAACCTGTAACTGAGAACTTCCATTAACATTTTCATCTTCACTTCAAATGCATGCGTCTTTGTTCTATCCGTTAAATATGCAGATTGTTTAAATAAAATCGTGCAAAAATTAAACTGTTAATAGTTCCGGCTACACGGAGCGATTCATTATAGGAAGGAAGACCTGTTTTTTCGCAGAAAGTTTTACGCGAAGACTTTATTCCATTTGGTTATTGGTGACGTGTCTTCGTCGGGAGACAATACCTTTTATGATTGGACCAATCAGAATTAGGTAACTAACACCGAGTGTCCGTATTTCACGGGCGGGCACCTACAATGCGTGACAGCTAAACTCAGCCAATCACAAAAGTGGACATGAACTATAGTGTTTTGGAGAAGGTACAAGTGGCCCTGAAATACTTTTGCGAATAGCATGTGGCCATAATTGTAGGGAGCTCGTGGTCTGCGAAGCCAGCTAGAGGAGAAATGGGCATTAACACGCAGGCGACCCATGATGTGTTTGTGGTTCACCTATCGTCCAGAAGGTAGCTTTGTCGTCCCTACAGTGCCACATCACTCGCGGTTCATGCAACGTGTCTCGTCTGAGATGCTGGAGGACGTACCCTCGGCTGTTCTTCAGAGAACGTGGCTGCAGCATGACGGTGCACCTCCCCACTTCAGCGCGGCTGAGCGCCAATCATCTGGATGCCACATTTCCCGATTCCATCCATGGCCTGCGTGCTCACTCGACCTCAATCCACTGGATTGTTTCCCGTGGGGATATGAGACCCCCTGTAGGTACAGACATGGACTCGGTCGCCAGGATTGTAGCTGCACGAGATGAGATACGCGACACACGTGGGCTNTGCACCTCCCCACTTCAGCGCGGCTGAGCGCCAATCATCTGGATGCCACATTTCCCGATTCCATCCATGGCCTGCGAGCTCACTCGACCTCAATCCACTTGATTGTTTCCCGTGGGGATATGAGACCCCCTGTAGGTACAGACATGGACTCGGTCGCCAGGATTGTAGCTGCACGAGATGAGATACGCGACACACGTGGGTTATTTGAATGGGTGCAGCGGAATCTCCCTACGCCGTTGGCATGCTCGCATTGAGGTTGGTGGTAGTCGCATTGAGCAACTGTTGTGAGGTACAAACTGATAAGTTAACTCTGGTTCCCTAATGGAACGATCCTCCACAGTACTACCTGTGCACACACTTACTGTCGGTAAATAACCACTCAGGACACCTGTATTTGTGCTCGATGTGTTTACGCCCACGTCTACCTTCACTCGCCTCGCGGACCGCATATTCCCAATCTCAAAACTTCCCATGACGCGGTTCCTACTCCCTTTTCATTTTTGCACGCTTTTACTGAAACATCCTGCATGTGTTACCGTATGCTGTTTTAAAACACTTTCTCACATATGTATACGTGTACTTAATGTATAGCACAATTTTTAGTAAGATTAGTTTTGTGACGGTTACCTATTAAAGACGCCAGATACTGCGGCCATTTCAAACTCCTCTGGGTCGTCTTGGCGGCTTCTGTAGCTTCACCCATGCTGATACTGTGGACAATTCAGTAAATAAGAAATTAGTTAGTCCCTTCACAACACGAAATCCCTTTTCTTTACTTAAATGCGTATTTTAAAATAATTTGTTTTGCACAAAAGTATGCTTTAAATTCAAACTGCATTACTTTGTACTTTAAATCTTCGAGTAGTATGCACGTATTTACTCGGGGCTAAATTACTTTGCTCTTGAAGACAAACCTCACACTTTTATAGTTTTACTAATTTACTGAACTTTATCGGAATATAAGTGAAAAATCACTAGCCAACATTTCTGTTCGTAATAACGAAACTGTTATTGTTAATAATTTCTCAAGTGAACAAGACCGATTATGAAACCGTTTTACGTCTGTCGCGACACATTAATCGTTACACAGTCCGAGAAAAATGTTTATTTTTTTGACTGAAACAGAGATTGTTTGGCACCAACCAAATAATTGTTTGTATAGGGGCGATAAAAATATTTTACTTCTAAAGTCAAACTATTTTGCTGTTCTTATTTTCGCGTCTCAAACTGTAATATTTGGTTACGGCAACTAAAGATTTGTTTGGTTCTACGTAAATTGAACATTTTCGGTTAGTATAAAAATTGAAAGCCCAGCCGAGGTTCGAAGCTAATTTGTTGGCAACCCTGTTTTGCGCCCTGGCGACCTCAGGTCAAGCGACTATTGGTGGAGTGTCAATGTTTTAAAATATATACAGTTTAAATATTGGACAACGTGTTATTTCAAGTTCTATAATTTAAATTTTCAGTTTTCTCTTGAATTTGTTGTATTAGGACTTTTACACAATTATTAAGCAATAATAAATACACTAACAAGAATTGTTACTATGCTAATTGTCACAAAAATTACAAAGACTCTCGAACTGTGTTTCTGAGCCAAGGCACTCAAATGAGTGGCCAAACAAATATATAAAGTTCATTAAAAATCAATATTTTGTTGGCAGTAATTATTTTTTTGGCCCAACACAGAGGTTTCGTTTATTCAAGTGTGCATTTTGTTCGATGAACTAAATTAATTTGGTTGCTTTTCAAGTTTAGTTCTCCCAACAAAACATTTTGTTGGGGAAATAAATATATTTTTGCCTCTATACAAACAAGTATTTAGTTGACTGGAACAATTGTTTTTTCTCAGTGCATTCAACGCGCGACTTCATTGGCCAACGACCAGCCAATAACAAACGTTGCAGATTACAGTAGGCGTTTCCGGATTAGTCATAACCAATAGAACGATGGTAAGTGTAAATACGAAAACACAAAAACTGATTTTTAGCTGTAGTAGAGAACATAGGGAGCTCACTTCGACCTTCTCTTCAGTATTTGTGCCGTCCTCAAAGAGTTAAGGTAATTGCCATGATTAATTTATCGAAATGATTCCATGACTCGATTGGCGAGACAGTTCGCTTAATTTATGTCCTCTGAAATTTTCTTTTGCGTGTAGATGACAGCTCATTAACTGAATGTTCAGTAAAATAATTATACTGGTTTAAATCACTGATTCAGATTTAGTGCGCGACGCTGCAAGAGCTCTCAAACAAGTTTGGACTAAAGAAAAAATATATATAATTACTTGCACGTGGCAAAAGAGTGCCCCGGTAAACCACTTTCCAGGTTAATCTACGCAATACTAACCACACAACATATTTCCAATAGTTTGCTAGCTCACCTAAGCTTACGTTCACATCTGGACGTCGTAGGTCTGACCTTGAAGCCAGTCGTTAGAGATAACTTATATGTATCAATCAGGTTCTAGTATCTCGACTTTTTCGGACAGCTTGTCTGCTTGGTGAAACAAAGCTTTGATAAAATATTGGTATTATTTTTTTAACTAGCCATTAATCTGGCCAATGACAGAAATTTAATCACATATTTGCACAGTGTACTGTGTATAGGTGGCTAATTCATGCTTAACTGAACAATTTTGAAACTTCTTACTACTTTATTTTTATTCCATCTTGCATTTTCCCTGAGCGTGTAAAAATTAACTATGCAGCAACCCTGAAGGTTATCCATTCTTGTGAAATTGTTAGTTACATTATATTTTATACGCTTACGCTCGCATAAATATTTGTAAAACCAAAATAACGCAAAATTTATTGGACTTATTTAAAAATAGTAAAGATATAGTGAGATGCTTGGACGCAAAAACTAGTTTTAGTAATTCTCTGACATTACTTACTGGGTTATAACTACACCTTCACAGGAAAACTTACCACACAACCTTGCCTCACCCGGGATTCGAACCCGGAACGTTATGACCAGGATCGAACTTGGCCACTTCAGCCATGGCTAGAGAAGTGCAAAATTCACGGAATTGTTTGGTTACGCGCTATATTTGAATGCGCTGTACCTATCTGGGTGCATTTCGTGATTTCATTAGCTAACGGCAACTATATACATTCACGGTCACTTCCAACTTTCCTGAAGTCGCGAAGGAGTTCTACTTTCATGCTATTCCTCCGATTCATGCAAACAAAGCTTAACCAAGTCTAGGAAATTACACCAGAGGTGCATCGCACCGCATTCGTGGGCACTCTGTATAGTAATATTTTGCGTAAGAACAATTTCTTACTAGGAATTACCAACACACATATTTTCTCCCTTTTTTTTTTTATTCATATTAGTTGTGAATGAAATATTAAAGTCGTAATTTATAGTTGAAGAATGGGTAAAATGTTAATTCTAACAAAAAAAACGTTATTCTTATTTTAAAATTAGTATACAACTTGTGATAAATTACATATTTAGAAAACAACTAAACACGTCAAACATGGGGTGATTTCTTCAAATGTTTGATCCAAAAAGTGTGAAGGTTGCTAAGCCGTTCAGCCTTAACTATCGGCTAAAAGTGACCTTGGGACGTGCCACCAAACATTTCGGTCGATGGCAGAAGCGAACACGGTGACAGGGGATTTACACGGAAAGAGTTCATGCACATTGCCGTATAAGTAGGGCCAGTGACTTTTCGCGTAAAAATCGGAGCACACAGTAGACTTCAATACTATATACACACCTCAGCTGTTGTTATACCTCCATTGGCTGCCGGTGCCGTGTCCGTCTTTGACCAAGCCGCTCAGGACTAAGTAACTCCGACAATGAACCTTCGCGATTCGTGCGAAAATGGTTAACACGGGTCAGGACATTTGTTGGCCAATCAAAGAAACTGGACGACCCTACAGTGCTTTGTACTGTATCTTGTCTCGAAATCTTTTCGCGAAATATTACTGCCCCTACATATATTAAACATGACGTGTGTGTTCCACCGCACTCGGAAGTTAACGAGTAAGGCTAAAATGAAATGTATTAATTGAGTATTGTTTTAACTGAGAGGGGTTTGAGAAGCGCTCAGTTGACCGTGGAAGGCGTGTACTCACGGTTATTGTCGTGCGGAGAGCTGACAGAGAGGAGTCGGCAGTGATGACAACTGCGCGCGGGTGTGCATGCCCGACACTGGCCTGTGGTTTGGTGACACCGTGCGACGTCGCAGTTGGTACTGGCGGCTGTTGTCAGCTCGGAGCCCGCGCTCACAGCGGCGTCACCGTGCAGCAAGGTCACCCTATCGGACAAATGGTCTGTTTGCACGGTACGCCACGGTTTAGTGTCGCCCTGAGAATGGGAACGTGAAACATCCATAAAGCAGGCCTTACACGGTCAGTGAGTGTGACGGTAATGGGGAAATATTGGCAGTAATGCTGATCGTATAATGCCTCCTTAACACTTCCCAGTTTGAAGTGCTTCTTATTTTCCTATGTTGACGCTACGCTTGTGAGCATGGAGGTAGAAATAACGAGGTTGCTATGGCGTAGTTAAAGCTATTTTTTTCCGACCATCTTCATGTTGTGACACCCATGACATTGAAAAAGTGGTAACTTTTTTTCGCATAAAATAAATAAAACTGCCGAAGTTAAACTTTTAATCCAAACATCAACATGCTTTAATACAACAGCTGTATCGAATTTCTGACAGGATAGATTTCCAACGTTTTTTGGTGTCACAACATGGCTGACAGGCTTCATCATTTTCGCGTGCGTAACGATAAACAAGGCCACACCTGATTGGCGTTTGAGAGGTCGTGTGTTCGAAAACGGCCAGTTACAGCGGGGGTGGCAAGTTGTTTTCCCTGGCCGTCCCGGGTAAGTTTTAGTGCACTTCCTTAACACTTTCAGAACTCGGCGAAATTATGTATTAAAAAAACCACAACTGGTTACAGGGCACATGCGAAACGTATGTGTATTTGTGTGCGTATATGTATGTATATAATTTATATATGTATGTGCATTATTATTTTATTTGCATTTGCTACTCGCTCTCTTGCCATCGCTTTTCTTCAGTTGTCTCCACAGAGCTCATTAGGTGCACCGATGAATTGTAAATTGTCTGCCGTTTTCAAGAACGCGTTCACATGTAACACCAACGAACTGGATAAATAGTTTTTTTTATCTGTTAATCAATCTCGTCTATGCATTTTTTGAACGAGCGGTGTTCTTCAGCCCCTTTGGTGTTTTTGAAAGACGTATTTTTCTCTGCAAGCTCCTTCCTTACCAGACGAAAATAATAAACTTCACGATATGTAGAGATTTTTAAAGCCAGGGAGTATAAACTAATGACTACCCGTATAGCACAGGGCATCGTGTTGAATGTGTGAACCCGTCCAGTTATTCTTTTGCTTGCTACTGAATTTGTTGCAAATACGTAATGTTTAGGACGGAGCAGTGGGCCTATTTGTCGTGAGTGGCGAATTACTCGCCTCTTGCAGCCAATGAACTGCCTGCTTTTCGCACGTTGTTATGTCCATCAAGGGCTCGGAAACCAGACAAGCAACGGCGTGCACAAATCAGAAGAACCCCGGGGAAGACACTGCCTTCCTGTGTACTGTTCTAGTCACAAATATTCTTAATGTGCAACTTATCCTCGACTGTGGACACACGGACTGAAAATTTTCAGGGATTGAAATTAAGAAATAACTGAAACACTTTCATTCCCACATTAATGTATAATTTACTAGCGAACCGGCCCGGCTTCGCCCGGTAACAATTTAGTGGTTGCAACGATACTTTGAAAGACAAAAATGGTTACTGTGGGTCATCCTTAAAAGATGAACATATGCTATCGCGGACTTTTCTGTAGACCTTTTTGAGAGCTACAATTCTGTATAACATCAATTTGAAGTATCTCTTGTGGTTTAGTCAGCGCAAGCCATGTAAGCGCCCTAAAAGCGGGTTTTTACGACTTGATTACAAACGGCTCGACATTTCTCTACTATCACTACATTAAATATAAATGTTTTATACATTAAAACCTTCCTTAAGAAATTCTCTAAATGATGTTGAAAACTGCATCGAAATCCATCAAGTAGTTTAGAAGTACTAACCGAATACACAGAGAGACGCGGATAAGCGACTTTGTTTTATACTATTTAGACATGGTGTTGCAAATTATAAATGTTTTGATGTGTACTGTACTTAAGCAGGCAAAGAACTTGTTTCGCTGTAACATCCAACAAGCTGTAGTCTTTGTGCTTGGCGATCAGTGATATGAACCAGTCACAGCGTAGAGAAGTAGCATGGATTAGACATCAGTTACACACAGGGAAGATCACTGGGCACTGAGCCTTGGCAGAATACAGTACCGGTCAAATGTAACCTTCCTGTGCCACATGTAGACGACCGTCTACAATTGGCATCGAAGGGTTAATGCCTACTGCAAGCCTACAGCTCATTGGCTGCGACAACGAAACAAGTGTTGTGTCGACTGAAGCACATCGTGCATCATAAAATGTTGTGTTTGCACCACCTGAAACCGTAAATCAAAGTGGACCTGAAAATGCTAGACAGTATTATTCTATACGCACATCATTTTTCATTTTGGTTGTTGGCCGCACGTCTTTGCTGCTAGAAGACAATTGTGTGTTTAGCTGACCAACAAGTGTTATGTTACTCTGGCACTGGTCGACTGAGATTCGAGAGCAGAACACGTGGATCCAAAGGCGTTTTCCAATTGACTGCGCACTGAAAACTGAAAAAGTGCATGTGTCACGTGATTGCCAGAAACGAGTGCGTGTATTAATGCACCAACAACTGGAACACGCCGCAATAAAAGTGCGGGACATTAGCCAAAAAAAAAAAAATCATTTTCTGGAGAAAATTCTTAAACTGAGATGTTGATAAAAGGATTTCAGTTTAGATTCAAGAAATTCCGTACAGATAATTTCCTCAAATTTTTTTTTAACTTGTTGGCAAATGTATGCACGAGTCACTTGGTGAAATTAACCTCGTAATGACAAACGATATCGTCAATATACCAACAGTATATTTGTTCCATACTAACTATTACTAGAGTTAGTGACTTTTCGTGTAAAAATCGGAGCACACAGTAGACTTCAATACTATATACACACCTCAGCAGCTGTTATACCTCCATTGGCTGCTGGTGCCGTGTTCGTCTTTGACCAAGCCACTCAGGACTAAGTTACTCCGACACTGAACCTTCGTGATGTGTGTGCAAACGGTTAACACGGGCCAGAACACTTTCCAGCTAATCAAAGAAGCTGGACGACCCTACAGTGCTTTGGACTGTATCTTGTCTCGAAATCTTTTCGCGAAATATCACTGCTCCTAACTATTACGTATTATTCAGCTGCCGAACTGTTAGACATAGTATAATTTCCAACATTGCAATGTTTTCTCGTTTACATAATCACAGGTCACCGCCACATTGCTCTGAAGCTACCGCACCGACTCCAAATATGGTGCAGAATAAACCGCCTCGCGCACTTTTCCGGTGCCGCTCGCAATTGGAACACGAAAAACCGACTGCACACACTGCGGTTTACGGTTATTGAAACACCCTGCACTCAGTTGGTGCGCACTGAGTGCAGCCCAGTGCAGTCATTGCAGTACGCTATAAGCTAAAGTAGTGTTTTTAAATACAACTTGACTGGCAAATTTTTTTTCGCGAAATTCGGGTGTGCCTGGTTATCGCCAGGGCCCGTAATTTTTCTTATAAAAAAAACATTGGATCACTCGGAAGACTTCGATACTCTACATACATGCGGGATGTTGTTATGCCTCCGTTGGCTGCTGGTGTCGTTCCTGCATTTGTCCGAGCCACTCGGAAGAGTTCTTTAACTCCGGCCACCGTTCCATCGTGATTTGTGCGCCAACGGTTAACGCAAACCAGAAGAACACGTTTCGTCCAATCAAATATGGTGGTGGACGTCTTCACGGTGCTCTAAACTGTGTCTCGGTGAGCTCTAGGCTCTTTGTTGGGTGCTCGTGATACGAACCAGTGGTTATCTAGAGCAGGTTTCACACGACGCGAGGCCGGTGCAAATATTACGCGACAAGTCGACCTTGCGCTAAAATTTCTTGCCTAAGGTCGTGTGCAAGGTACATCTTGCGCAAGATGCATAGCGCATGTCATATTTCTTCGAGCAAGACGATGCAAGTTGCATGAAACTAATGAGCCTATTGGTCCTTCTATGCCGGTCACGTGACCTGTTTTACACGAACCATAGAGGTAAAGAAAATCATAATCTGAGGTGCGTGGGGCCACGGTGGCTGAGCGGTTAGCTTGCCCGTCTCCCACCAAAGCGAACCGGGTTTAATCCTCGGCTGGGTCACTCCCGGATTTTCGCTTGTGGGAATCGTGCCGGACGATGCCACTGGTCGGCGGGTTTTCTCGGGGATTTCCCATTTCCCCCCGCCCTTTCATTCCGGCGCTGCTCCGTACTCACCTCACTTCACCTTCATCGGCTCCCAAGACCTCGCTGTTACAAGCCGTCCAAATCTCTTCACTCACTCGTAGCTGGGACACAGTCAGCCCGTCAGATCACTAACCAACAGCCAGCCAATAATGCAACTTGCCGGTGTGCTAAAAAGCTTTGGCGCAACGTAGATCAATATAACGCTGGTAATTGGAAACGCACAGGCCAACAAAGCTGATGATCTTTCCAGCTTGTGACTGCCAACAAATGTGTACATACCCTGAAATGATAAATTGTTTTACAACGAAAGGCTTTTTTTTTTTTGCTATATTCTATTGAAGGTCCCAACAAATTCGTCGATGCGTGCAGGCTATTAGCTAACTAAGACCTGCTCCTCTCTCGCAGTATTCGCTAAAAGAGGGGGAAGGAGCGTGAATGAAGAGTTTAGCGAAGAGATTTGGGCGTCTCGTAACAGCGAGGTCTTGAGAGCCGATGAGGGTGAAGCGAGGTGAGTATGGAGTAGTATTGTCAAGGGTGGGGGAAACGGGAAATCTCAGAGGAAACTTTTACCAGCGGCATCATCAAGCACCATTCCAACATGCAAAAATCCGGGACTGGCCCGGCCGGGAATCAAATCCGGTTCACCTTGGTGGGAGGCTAATAATGGGAAGAAGAGGAAAAAAGAACAATAACAAAAAAACTTTTCAATGAAGTGACATCCGACTTATCCCGACGACGAGCATGACGTCACACAGTACATAAGTATACAGACGCAAAATTACGTTGCGGTTTCTTTGACGTGGGCGTACCCATTCTCTGATTGGCTGCGCGAGGCTCTGAGAACGGGCCTTGTGCTTGATTGGCTACTGCGCGCGGTGAAAAGTTCCCTATTGGCAGGGCTGCCAGCTTGCGAGCGAGTTACCAGACGCTGATTGGCGAACGGCGTTCCAACATGTGGCTGGTCAATGACGCCAATTTGCCGGCGTGTGTGGCTGGAGTTAGCGGAATATGCGGCTACCCGACCTCTGTATAGTTAAGCACTCTGTGGTTGTATAGCCTGATGTGCGGGGGGAGGGGTGGGGGTCGTAGGAATGTAAGAGAGGTACAGATTGGATTATTGGGCCGACAAGGACGTTCTAAACGAACTGTAAGTGAGCCACTTACAGCCATCACTTCAAGAACACTGGTTCTGTTGGTCTGTGTTGACCCACTTGACTGGCACGTGCCCAGTCAAGTTCGTAACGACGGAGGGAAAGTAGTTCCATGTTGTCACGTTTAATTAAAAATGTTAGGTAAACTTTTTTCAATACTAGAAAGATTTTTTTTCTTTCTCTGTTTTCAGTACACGTAAGTGTAGAAAAGAGGAAATTTCACAGTTTCACTTCACTGACGCATGGATAAAGGGACCAGGCAATTTTAATAAAGGGACCAGGCAATTTTAATAAAGGGACCAGGCAATTTTAATTTTACATTATGGTGGAAGAATATGCAGGATGGTCCGCGTAACGTGGACACCCCCAAAATGTCCGGAACGGTTGCAGATCACGAAATGCGGTTTTCGCTAAATGCGGTTTTCGCTAAATAATTACGTACGACGGGAAGTAATTTGCCACAAAGTGGCTATTCGTAACACGTGTATAGACAGAAATAATTAAACCAGATATTAATTTTTCCCCTGGAAACATACATCCATTTCAATGACATTTGAAATTACGGGCCAGAACATGCTTTAGCCAATCAAAGAAGCTGGACGACCCTACAGTGCTTTGGACTGTATCTTGTCTCGAAATCTTTTCGCGAAATGTCACTGCCCCTAAATATAAGTAAAAGTTAAGTTTAAGCAAAAGTAATGTACTGCTATGTTAACAGAGTATAAAACGCTTGTGATACATGATATACGCAGGAAAAAACAAATGCTTCGTACCTCACGAAACATAAGAACGCACACAGGGACTTGAACTGTGCATTGAAATGCATATTCAAAATAAAGCCGTTACTCTGACTGAAGTGAAGCCGCAGTGGCGTATAGCATGTGTGGTTTTAAAAGCAAAAACCACTCGAACAATTTCATAATTAAAAATGTTTTCTCAACGAAGTTCCGAATCATGGCCAGGAAACACGTTTCTAAGTCTCTCGAGTGTTATCGACGTTCCAGAAGCGAGGAACGGCGCCTGCAATAACGAGGATAGGCAATTAGCACTACTCTGGAGCGAGGAATGAACCGGCAAGAAATGTCGCGCAGGGAGAGTTGAGAAATTCTGCTGCGAAAACAAACGTGGAAAATGGCTAATTGGAGACATTTGACGCAGCGAAAAAACTCATTTGATTGCGGCGTGCATTAAGTAGCTACCCACCAGTTAATGAAGCGCTTTCATGGCCAACCTTTAAAAAAAATATTTTCCTGCCTCTAGTGAAGTGAAGAAATTTTAGGCGGCACTTAACATCGAGGCCGTGAGAGCCGATGAGGGTGAAGCGATGTACGGAGCAGCGCCGGAATGAAGAGGTGGGTGGAAACGGGAGATCCCCGAGAAAACCCGCAGACCAGCGGCATCGTCCGGCACGGCTCCCACATGTGAAAATCCTGTAGCGACCCCGCCGGGTATCGAGCCCTGGTCGCCTAGGTGGGAGGCGAGTAGTCTACCCACTACATCACCGCGGCCCACCCGCCCCTAATGGCACGTGTGAACAATGACTGGCATATCTGGATTTAAGTTGGCAGCATTTATTACATGCAGTTCTTTGTTTAACTCCTTACTATGAATGTAATGTGAAAAAAAATGGTGTCCACTCTAATTTGCTTTTTTTATTTGATCAACAACAGGACGAGAACCGATGCGGTAGTAACTTATTTACGTGTATAACAATTACACAGCATCACATCAGTGCATGGTAGTGTGAAGTTTCACATACGGCGGGAGGATACTATGAATAAGAAAGAAGAAGCTGACGTGATGGTCAAGCGGAACACACAACTGTTCCACTTCAAACTGGAACTCTGTATATGTTTACATTGGTTCCGAATTTGTTTCGATCCCAGTAATTCATTGCTCAAAGTAAACCGGTTGTGTATGCACATCAGAGCGACTTATTCTGTGTTGCTCTCCATATGGCTGATGTGAAGTAAATAAACAGTGTTATTGAGATTTATGAATTTGACGCAAAATATTCTGCTTTCGTTGAAAGAAATAAAAAGTCGGTGGTGGTTACGAACACCTCTCATCACATCGTTGGTCAACGATATTTCAGAGAGTGGAATGTCAGTCGCATCTATCCGTTCCCGTTTTGTTATTCATGACGTCATTGTGTTCAGTGTGTTTATAGATGTTAGTCTTCTGCTTTACTCATCGTATAAGGATGTGTTACATTCAGTTTCACGACAAAACACAGGAAATCGCCTGTCAGCCACAAAAGCACCTTGAACTGTGGCGTGCCTATGAAAATAACAAAAAGAGCTCAGGAAATTTCTAAAGTGTTATGTCTGTACTTCGATGGTAAAAAAAAAAAAAACAATGGTGTACATTTTTCTTTCTTTTTTTTCTTCTAGTTTTGCAGTGTGTTATTATATAGGCTGCTCTTTTTTTTAGTTAATACTGGACGTCGGTACCTTCCATAAGCGTAAGAAATATAGACAAATCAAGAAATTTTTACTTTGGTATTGATTTACGTAACAATACATAGTTCTGTAATTCACATTCTACTGTTAATGTTTTTAAAGTTTCACTTAATGAGAACATTGATCATAAATATTACAATATCGTATACAAGTGCACATTATGTAATGAAAAAGCATATATTCATAATTTACCTTTACAAAAAATATCCTGTATTTAGGGCCACCTGTTGTTTTGCGAAAAGATTTACTTCAATATCCTATATGCACACTTGCAGTATTAATTTGACTATTGGCCTCTTGTCTTCGTGCGAAGAGAGTCTGTTACATGAGTGAGCCAATCGGAATTAAGATTCTCCGATACTGACCGTGCGTGATTCGCGGGCAGACATATAAGAAGCGTAACAATTCAAATGATCCAATCACGAAAGTGGTTCTGAACTGAAGTGCGTTGGAACACAGCTTGTGCCTAAATCTTTTCGCGAGGTGGCCATAACCATAACTAGGGCCAGTGACTTTTCGCGTAAAAATCGGAGCACACAGTAGACTTCAATACTATATACACACCTCAGCTGTTGTTATACCTCCATTGGCTGCTGGTGCCGTGTCCGTCTTTGACCAAGCCACCCAGGACTAAGTAACTCCGACACTGAACCTTCGTGGTTCGTGCACAAACGGTTAACACGGGCCACAACATTTGTTAGCCAATCAAAGAAGCTGGACGACCCTACAGTGTTTTGTACTGTATCTTGTCTCGAAATCTTTACGCGAAATATCACTGCCCCTAACAATTACGTATTTAAATTAAACTCAACGCTATTGAAGTACCTGTTTTGTCATGCCGTACATAACCTCAGAAAGGATCAGAATGCACAGTGCCAATAATATTTCCCTAGAAATGATTGGACACCAAGTAAAGTCACATGGACACTAGTTGCAAAGTGAGAAGAGAACCCGGTGAAAACTTTGTTGGCAAACATCAATACAACTGTGCGTTACTCAGGTGTTGTTATCGAACTGGCAGTGAGTGTGGACACAGGCTGCTGTCTGCCTACAGCCATGCTACACACGTCACGCGCTCACACTACCTGCGGGTTCAGCACACGAATGTCGTCCCAAGATCTCGTCACTTACGTCGGCGATACATCTGGATCCGATACATTCACGAGTGGCGCTTCAACATTCCAAATTGGCAGCCTCTTCATTGTTTGAAGACTGTGGGCAGCGGTGGCGTAGTGTCCAGGGCGCTCGCCTCCCACCACGGCGATCCGGGTTCGATCCCCGGCGGGTTCCCTCCCGGATTTTGCATGTGGGTATCGTGCTGGACGATGCCGCTTGCCGGCGGGTTTTCTCGGGGTACTCCCGTTTCCCCCCGCCCTTGCATTCCAGCGCCGCTCCATTTTAGGGTCTCACCTACGTCATGACCGGGGATGTCGGTCACCTACGGGTCCCAGCTGGAAAGACCGTCACTCGGAGGGTGTTGCCTTGCCCTGGGTGCACTCCCCACACGCCATTCGTTTATTGTTTTTGAAGACTGTACCAAAACATCTCAGACGAGCGAGGTGTGAAAAAGACCACCCCGCCTATTTGAGCTATACTGCCACAGGAAGGTAAATATTCTGGAAATATGGCTTTCCATTTTGGGTACTCACTCACGTCAAGGATGATGTTTAACGTACGTAGTTCCCGGTCAACCTGGGCGGCCACAGCTGATGGTATTTCTGAAATAGCCATGTGGCCCGTCTGTAACACATTGTGACTCATACGCGTTTGCTGCATGTGACGTAGGTTACCTTATTAATACACGTCGCTACAGTGTTGCGAAGAAGTTCTGAACGACCACATCTCCGTAAGTTGCAGTCCATCCCTGAAAACTATTGCTGTAAGGCGACACATTTTATTCAAGAAGAAAAATTTCATCTTGTAGTTCCTTACACATACAAAAATTTTTCTTTAGGAATTTGTTTGAAAAGTGCTCGAAGACAAATAATTAATAAGTGTTGGAAGAGATTATAAATAATTATGGAAATGTTTTTTGAGGTCAAGATTTTAAATTGTTATTATTCTGTTACAGAGGTGTAACTATGTGTGTTCATCTTAGGAACCATTTATCGAACGTGCTAAAAATATCGCTGCCGTAACATATTCACATTAAAAAGTACAGCATTTAATGTATGTGCGCACCCTAACATTATTTACCATTTCATTAAAACAACTTTTCACATTTTTTTTAAGAAAACCGCGTACAGTAGAGCAAATTATATTTTAACAATTTCAAAATAGACGTTACAACTGAACTCAAATGAAAAAAATATTGTTTTTTAATATTACAATATAAGTTCGTCCATATAACGAGACTTATAAAAAAGTAAAATTTGTTTAAAAAATGTGCAGGATCACATATTTAACTTTATTGCCTGGCATAACAGAAAATTTTTTTAATGCATTTTTATTTGTCAGTTATTTTAATGATTTCAGTTATTCATTAAATGACATGTTACTATTAACAATAAAAAAAAAAGGTGGCTTAAAAATTTAGAAACATTGAAACGTAGTTTGTAGTTTTACTTTAAATGTGTATTTTCTTACTAGTTTTGTTGTTGGTAACTTCGGTTTTTTTTAAATATCAAATTTTATGTTGTCTAGCTCTTTCGGTACATTGCAATTGAAGTTCGTGAATTACTTGTACTTTTTTACTCTTGTTTTTAAGGTTGTCCCCTAGGGCTTTTCCATATTTCATATTCTCCGTTTTTTAATTGCAGATAAAGAGAAGAGGGTTTTACATTGTACAAGGCTTTGAATGTTTTTAAATAATTCGCGCACAATGCACTCGCATCTAAAGCGGAACACTTAAGAGTATTAAAAAATCCAACAGCAACTAATTTACATTTCACTAGGTAGAAACATGTCTAAAAAACACTTTGCTTTTTATTCGTGCGTTATCAGAGGTAAATTACCAAGGGTGAAGTGCTCTTGAAGATTGTTTCCACGACAGAAAATTAGAGAAGTTCATACGAAAATAGTCAAAGGAAAAACTTGGATACAACTTTGCAATGGATCAGTAGAATAGTTTTGTTAAACTTGGTCAGGACCGACTTTTGTGTTGCCTAACCGCGCACCGCGTCAAGATACGACCGAAAGACTCAATAATAACTCATTATCGGGAGACTTTTCATTGAAATGTTTGAGTACCTACATTCCCGAAACATCCAGAGAACAGTGGTTTCAGTAGCTGCTGGCGTACTTTAAGGTCTACGTTGACATATTTACAATTTGAATGAGTAGCATTGTGCTTCAAGACGCAGAGGGACGTATTCGAGTTCGTGAAGTATGGATGTCTTAATACAAATAAAACAGCTAAATTTGATTTTAATTTACTCACACATATATTATTTACAGCATGAATATGCTTATCTCCTCTATTACTCTTTTTATTTCTCAATTCTGTTTGGTTAGAGTCAATTAGTTCACACTTGTAATTAGAACATGTTCAGTCTTTCTGTTGCCATTATTTTAAATGTCTGACACTCACGCATCCAGTCCAACAGTCCAGCCTGCCAGTCGCACTCTTCACTGCACCGATGCTCGGAGTCGCAGATTTTCCTCCCACTTGTCACCTCCGGCGCGGCTTGTTGCTGTTCTGGCTCGTCGCCTGACGATCGCCGAAACTCCCAACGATCACGAAACTCGCGGCTCGGAGGCCGGCCGTGCTTATACTGTATCTGTCGCCCGATCAAGAAGGTTCAACGCACCCCAAGTCACGCCGATAGAAACTAGGGCAATAAACGAGAAAATTCTTCAGATAAACACGGATATTCTATCCGCCGAAGGTCGGGAGCTTGCGGGCCGCAAAAGGCTTATCACGGTAACACGCGGAAGAATGCGCCGCACGCCTTTGTAACTAACAACCCGGTTAGTGTTATCGCTCGCTTGTCATTCAAACAGTTCTCCTCGACACGCCGCCCGTTATCATATCTGTACTCTGCTCTTCTCTTCCGCCCACGCGATACACAGCAGCGAGCGCGTAATGCTGAACGTGTAATACTGCACGTGTCTCAGTTGGTAACTTCACACGGAGAAACGTGCAGAGAAGTTAACTTTTTATGTAAAGATACTGAAATGAAAAATCAAGTTAACGTCTAGTAATACCGGTAAATAATATTGACGCTCGTTAGGTACCTATAATTGTAGTTTTGAAATTTTTTAGAACTAACAGCAAATATTCTGGGCATATTAACATTTTATTGGAAAGTTCACTTGAAATTTTAGAATTCTCCTTTCATTATCATTACCATTCAAAATTTACAGTTGTGCTCAATTATGTTGGCAGTAATCAGTATAGTAGGTACAACATAGCTAGGGGCAGTGATATTTCGCGAAAATATTTCGAGACAAGATACAGTCCAAAGCACTGTAGGGTCATCCAGCTTCTTTGATTAGCTGAAACATGTTCTCGCCCATGTTAACCGTTTGCGCACGAATCACGAAGGTTCAGTGTCGGAGGTACTTAGTCCTGAGTGGCTTGGTCAAAGACGGACACGGCACCAGCAGCCAATGGAGGTATAACAACAGCTGATGTATGCATATAGCATTGTAGTCTACTGTGTGCTCCGATTTTTACGCGATAAGTCACTGGCCCTATTTATAATTGAGCTATAAATAGTAATATTTAATTTTTGCTTAATACGAATGAAAACAGAAATAAAATAGTTGTTTTGGTAATGCCTAGTAGAAAATAATTCTTGTTTTTTTTTGCAAAATATTGTTATACTGAGTGCGGACGATTGCGGTGAATAGTCCATGTGGTGTGATTCTATAGACTCGGTTAAACTTTGTTTTCATGAGGCGGAGGAATATCCTGGAAGTAGAACGTTAGCAGGGATTAAGAAAATATGGACGTAACCGTTAATTAACTATAAACATTCGATAATCAAAATATTTTGAGCCTGCTTTATGTTAAGAGTTTTGTTAAAATAGTTACTGATATATTTGTCTACCGAGTGGGGCGTCATAATTACGAATGTAATTAGCGAGAGCGAATTGGAATATTAACAAGCATGCCTTTGAATGGTTAAGTACAGGTATTATTTATTGTAGTTGCTAGAGGGCTGCTAAATACAGAAGAAAACATTTAAACCAAAAAAGGGGGAGAGGATGCAGACACAAACTCAGTCCCACAGTTACAATCTATTTTGAAAGATCTTGTTCCCCGTAAAAAAAAACCACCTCAGTAAAATTCATTTGCGTGTAAAAATGTTGCTTTATTTTATATTAAAAGTAAAGTATTTACGAATTTATTTTATGTTTCAAATCGGTTCTCTTCGGTTCCGCGAGTGTTTCATTTCTGCCTTTTTTTTTATTGCATGGCAAAATGTTCCGTGTAGATATTTCATGTTGACAGGAGAAAGAAAAATGTTATTTGGAGCGATTTAGTAGCGAGAACACTGTTTCAGTTGCGAATAAAGAACGTTTTCCTAACAAAAAAAAAAACTGGAATTTACATATAAATGTTTAAAACTTAACAACGTCAGCGAACACTTAAATTTCGTTTGGTCTTTCTCGAGTAGTAGTGTAAACACACATTTTTTTTTTCGCATTGGGAAATCAGATATAAATACATTTCTGCAAATACTGGTGCTTGGAGTTAATTTTTTATTCTTCCGGTGAAGTTTATTCTTAAATATTCACAGACACACAGATTTTAAACGTTAATAATGGTTTCCGTATCTCTTTAAATTTCATTAGTTTTACGTTCGTATGTTTCCAGAGTTTTCAATATGTTTAGGAATGAAGGTTTCTCATAACCGAATTCCTGCCGAGATCTCTGCGAGTAGCGAGTGGAGAGCGAGCAGTTTTGCAACTCCGCTTCGGCGGATCTTGTAAATATTAGCAAACTGGTCAGGGGCAGTTAGTGTATAGCTGGCAGTACAGACATTCCTGCCTGCAGTGGCGCCGAGGCCAGGGGCGGCGAGTGGCTGACCCGCAAGTTGCAACAACGTCTGCGCAGGCGCGGAGTGAACCGGCTTGATGAAGGCGCCTGGCTCCTTCGACGTGCCTGGAGCTCCCGTGCTTCTGCTCGCGCCAGAACTCCTCCGGAGAAAAAGCAAGCGAACGGCATGCCACGCCGAGAACGCACGAAACCTGCCGATTATATGTTTTAACAGTATAACGATGAGTATAATTAGTCGTGAACGCCGACGTCGACCTCGGTCGCGTTCATCGCACGAGAGAGTGGGAAGTAAACCCGCCGAGTGTCGAAACCGCATCGCCTCGGCGGGAGACGGGAGAGCTGAGCTAGCCACGTCACCACCGCGGCCCCACGCGGGCCTTGGAAACAAGACGGCAGTGCGACGAAGTGCTTTGAGTGTCGGCACGCCCGCCGCGATACAACAATCTCTTAAAATACCGCAAATGTAAATGACGTCTCTCTTTCCATATCGCCAGGGACAAGAACATTTTCGCGGATTGATTCGAGGACAAATTAAACAACAAACATTCTTATACTTGAGTTACATTTGCAATTGGCTCTCATAGTTAGAGACCTGAAAAATTAGCTTATTCATTTTGAGACAAGCTATAATTCATAACACGTGTGTTGATATAACTTGAGCCATTGGAGCACACGGTGTTTGACACCTCTTGGAGAACGCTGGCCCAATGGCCGCCTTCCACTGTGACAGCAGACAACCACTATTGAACTCGCGAATTTTTCCGGTCTCTACTCATGGTTGATTAGACACGCGGTGGACGACTTTGGGTCAGTTGCAGACCTCCAAGGAGACAAGCACCGAATCCAGTGGCACTTTTTCAAGGATACAAGTGGCTGTTCACTAAGGCGACAGTCAATACACGAACAAACGAGGCTCTAGTGTAGCAGGGTGGCGACTTGGTGGTAAATAACCACGAGCATGCAACAAGTAGTTCTGCACAGCACCTCTCATACACGACCCTGACACAGAAACTGCAAACACCTGTGGTGCTCCGCCCAGCCCAGGACCATTCTCGCGGGGCGCGGGAGGGGAGCTCCGGAGGATATACTTGTGTAGGCGTGGCCACAATATGACGTGGAGAAACAAGGAGGCCGACCCAAAATTCCTACTCCAGCTCCCTTACACATATATAATGAAGAGCCGAAAAAACTGGTACACCTGCCTAATGTCGTGTAGGGCCCTCCCGAGCACGTAGAAGTGCCGCAAGACGACGTGGCATGGACTTTACTAATGTATGAAGGTATGCAGGAGGCAATTCGCACCACGAATCCTGCAGGGCAGTCCACAAATCCAATCTGCGCCAATTTGAGAAAGGGTTGCGCGTCTGTCACGTTTAATGATTCTCGCCAGTCGTCGTTTGTCCCGTTCTTTCACGATCTTTTTCCGGATTCCCGATATTCACGGTACACTCGTGAAATGGTCGTACGCGAACATCCAAATGTTATCGCTACCTCGGAGATGCTATGTCCCATCTCTCGTGCGCCGACTATAACACCACGTTCAAACTCACTTAAATCTTGATAACCTGCCATTGTGGCAGCAGTAACTTATCTAGCTGCCGACCGCATCGCGTTACTCTGATTGGTTCCATACCTCTGTTATTTGCATACGCACGCTTATACCAGTTTTTGGCTCTTCAGTGTATAATAATAATTATTATTATATACAACAATAAAGAAAAATGTCATTTATAGGCAAAAGCAAGGCGGTTGATAAAGATAGCAGAACTTACATTCGTGTGACCAAAATGATTTTTAATTAAAGTAAAACAATATAACAGGAATGAAATATTTTAAATGTGTAACAACAGTTACAGAGGTTTGATATATAATATCTTTGGAATTTGACAACAACAAACTTTCGTAATAAAATAAAAGCTTTTTATACGAAAGAAATTATCGTTAATTTGTTAAAATCCCGCAATAAAAAAAAGTAAAATTCAGAATTACAAAATATGTCGAGCCATAAAAAAAATGTACAGGTTACGATCTTTTTTTATAATTGATTCGGTCCAAAATAAGTTTGTAACAAAAACGGCGACTTGTTTGCTGTATAGTTGAAAGATTCATGCACATGCCGAAAATTATGGGGAAAATGGCTGGACTTTCCTGAGACGTAGCCCATCTTCGGGGCATCTCCCTTGCCAACGCCAGCATCGGTGTTACTTCATCATGAAATCGGCCTCGAGAAGACGCAAGGAAATTAAAAAAAAACTCTGCCACGCCCCAGCAGCAAGGTAGTGAAATTGTTACAACACAGCATTTTACGACCGAACAGGTCGACCGCTGTAAACACAGAGATTTACGCATAAAACAAAGATACAAGGACGAAGTAATACATTACTGAGGCGACGATAAAAAACAGGACAAGAAACACTCACCCAAAGTGGCGAAAACTCAAAAGATCACTCCGTTAAAACAAGATCATAGCCGGAGCTAGTAAAATTTGGTGTCGCGCCATAACGAATAGAAAGCAAGACGAAAGCTGTAGGGTGTGTTGCGAAATCAGTGACTATCATAGATATCAAGTCGCTTGACGCAAAACCAGTGATACTATCCCTTTTAATTACGTGGTATTTTACATTAATACCATGCATGCCTGATAAATTTACATTG
This sequence comes from Clitarchus hookeri, assembly GCA_002778355.1. Taxonomy (NCBI): domain Eukaryota; kingdom Metazoa; phylum Arthropoda; class Insecta; order Phasmatodea; family Phasmatidae; genus Clitarchus; species Clitarchus hookeri. The sequence continues at coordinate 988,224 of NQII01000161.1, forward strand.
ACAGAAAATAATTTAAATATGAATGTCACAAACCAAGTACATACATACACGCGTTGCTTCCCAGCCACATATTTAACCCAACAAACTGTTACCAGTACAAAAATTACGTATAACATTATTTGGTGAGCTCCATCATTATTAAATATACGTAGGGACGCCCGAATTTCGCGGAAAGATTTCCGTGCATGTTAGTTTTCACTGCCCTACACGAACATACCAACATTTTCCTTTTCCTTATTGGCGGTGTGTCGTTGTGAGAAGACACTTTCTTACGAGAATGGCCAATCAGGATTAGGTAACTCCGAGGTTCTACGTCTGTGATTCGCGGACACATAACTAAGACGCGTAACACGAAAATTCGAAAGTGGATCTGAGCTAAAGTGTTTTGGAACACAACTGGTCACGAAATCTTTTCACGAAAATCGGGTGTCCCTAAATATACGTAGTACAGTCAGTCTCGTGGTAGGCTTAAGTTTGAGCTTGGTGATGCTGTATGGGTAGGGGCAGTGATATCTCGCGAAAATATTTCGAGACAAGATACAGTTCAAAGTACTCTAGGGTCGTCCAGCTTCTTTGATTAGCTAAAAAATGTTCTGGCCCGTGTTAACCGTTTGCGCACGAATCACGAAGGTTCAGTGTCAGAGTTACTTAGTCCTGAGTGGCTTGGTCAAAGACGGATACGGCACTAGCAGCCAATGGAGGTATAACAACAGCTGAGGTGTGTGTATAGTATTGAAGTCCACTGTGTGCTCCGATTTTTATGCGAAAAGTCACTGGCCCTATATATGGGTGTTTAGAAAGTTGGTTGGTACTGACGGTGATGTTCGTGTATTGGGTCATGTACAGTATGTTTATGCTGCTTGATTATATGCATGCAATTTAGTATGAGTAGTTTTATTTCCCCACTCCAGATCCCTTTCACACGTACGAAAACAGGTTTGACCTTGAACATCAGTTGCAAGTTTTGACGTGCCGGCCTGCTCCCGGAAGTTGCTATCAGTATCTTATCATTTTTAGCGGATGTGCATCCTTTTATAATTTAAAATTGCTCTTATGGGTTTTTCGCTGTGACTGCATACACTCGGGGCACCAGTCAGTTCACGAACTTATTGATTCTGGGAGTAGAGAACAACCAAGTATACAGAAGCTGAATGACGTGGCTGTACCTTTTATGCGAGCGAAATCGGTCTCTCAATGGCCGCGCAAAACTGCGGAAACGTACATTGAGTCTGATTGGCTAATTGACATTATGGAATACTCGCTATTGGTCGGGCTGCAGTCTGGCGAGTTAGTCTCCAGGAGCTGATTGGTGAACGACGTTCCGCCATATTGCTGGCCAGTGAGGCCATCTTGCTGGCGTGTGTGGCTGGAGTTTGCAATTCAAGCCAACATTTCACGTCATATTATGAAGTACTCTGTGGTCGTGTGTGTGTAATGTATGAAAAGCTACAGTTGAATTGCGTATTTATGAAAGGTCACAAGTCAACTTTTATGATGGAATGAGTTACGTACAGGATGTAGGTCTCTGGGCGTAGATACGTGGTTTAGGTACGGAATGACACTAGTCAGAAGTAAGGGATAGGGTTTATTGACCTATTGTATTGCTGGTTTATTTATGAAAGGGCTTTAGACAGTGGACTTACGTCTTTTCGGCTGCACGAACAATGGAACATCGTGTTGCACGCTGGTATTATCGGTGCTCATTTGTTTCGTTGTGAATGTATTGCATGCTGTTATATTTGACACTCATTTGTTTCATTGTGTATGTATTGCATCTGGTATATTTGACGCTCATTTGTTTCGTTGTGTACGTATTGCATGCTGGTATATTCGACGCTCATTTGTTTTGTTCTATAGAAAATGAGCGAAATTGAGTGTGACTGCGAATTTTGTGGTGACTGAGGATAACCAGAACAAGAAATGTAAAAATGGTGTGCGAAATGTGGAGGAATATAAATGTGAACGAACTACTAAACGAGCTCGAATACAAGGAAAGGAGTATACGAACTACAAGGAAAATGCTGTGAAACCGAAAACTACTACTGAGTCATGCAGGTAACCTGTTTATACACATCATTCTTTTAACGTACACAGTTTCGCACATCCTGTTGATATAACGTCTAAACAAAATGCATTATGTCTAGTAAAAATAGGTAAAGCATAATGTATCGTTGATTAAGTTGCAATTGAAAACGAACATAATAAGTAATAAAAATGATTGATATGTTGGAAATGGATAACCGGCACAGGGCTGATGTTATCTAATGTTTCTTTTTGTTTTAGATGCGCCAGGAAATGCTATAACACAATTGATTTTGAACAGATAGGAAGACTATTGGATGTTATACATTCATTTTCAATCGAGAATGAGCAAGATAAATTTCTTCAAGGGTTGCTTGAAGCTGTACCGGTTAAAAATCTCCGACCGAGGAAGGGTGACGAGTATGGCAAAAGGTCCTCGTCCTTAGAATTTCATGTATTTATTGAAGAACGAAGAGCGAGTGTGTGCAATAAATCATTCATTCTGTTATGGCATTATGGCATTATGGCAGTTATGGCATTTCTGCGAAGAGGGTAAGGAGACTGCCGGCATTGTTACTTCTTGGTAAATCGCCCAAAGACTTGCGAGGGCAGCAACACAAACGTAAGTCTGTATCTATTGATGCCGTTCTGACCATCAAAGACCACATATCGTCATTTCCTGTCGAAGTAAGCTAACACTCCTCCAAAGAAATTAAATATCTTGTCGCACAGTTCGACATAAGGAGGATACATACAATGTCCAAAGAGAAATGCCCTCATCCTAAAGTAACATATTCATTTTATTACAAGATTCTCAAGGAAAATGTCAATATCCCGTTCCGTAGACCACAGTTTGACGCATGTGGTTAATGTGAACAACTAAAGGTAAAGTTAAAAAAATCCTAACCTAAATGACTGTACCAAGCGTGTAGCTATGGCTGAGTTGGCCTTTCATGAAAGGGGTAACAAGTTCTGCAAGAGTATGAGAGAAACCAAACCAATTTGCAAAACCAATGATTGTGCTTTAGGGTTAACGTTTGATTACATGCAGGACATTTCGCTGCCTTGCATTCCAGTACAAGAACTATTCTGATACCCCCGGCTTTCGATATTCTCCTTTCCCTTACATTATCTGAAAACAGACGAAGCCATCTTCTTTTTATATCACGAAGATCAGCATGTAACCTTTGTTGAGCATTATAATGTCACACAATAATGTGAAATACATTATGTTGTACATGTTTAACTGTAATACCTCAGTTACAATTAAATTACCACTGTTGTATTGTAAGGTTAATTTGTGAAAGGACCCAAGTCTGAAATATTTATCAATTTATTTCATACAGAAAAAAACATTTAATAGGCATGTACTTGTCAAAGTGATGATATTACGTTACATCATACTTGGATAATATTTATTTGGTTATATGAAACCTAACACTAAAATTATGGAGGTTTTTTGCATTTCCCCACAACTTAGGGTATAATGAGTGAACAGTTATACCAATTGAATATTGGTGCCTCTTAGTGTGATTGGAGGAGGGGCAGATGCTACCATCTCCTACCCCTTTTCGACGTCCCTAGTCACCGTTATTTTGGTATTCCGGTTCCGAATATTTTCCTCTACTGATCCTTATCCTTCCTTTCTTCAGGAGGAAATTTCCACTTAATGATTATTTTTTTTTATTACATCAGCATATCCGGCCCTCGTTCTTCCTCTTTTCTTCAGTTTCGTGGTTCCCATTACATCATGTTCTTTGATAATCTTCTTGATGGAATTCTTTGAATGTGTCCATACCACATTGTGTTTTCTCTCTATCTTTATACCCAGCCTCAGCTACAAAGGCCATTTTTGAAAGTCGGGAGGCAGCTAGAACGTAATATTCTCTGAAAGGGACATGGCTCGTCGAAACCATTTTGTGTCAAATTTAAGAAACGAGCACGAAGGATACATCGTCAAAAAGAATACCAGCGCTACTTTGTTTTACCCCCATTGGTTCACGTAACTTCTCATTTTGCCTCTTTTCTTCTACCTACTCTTGCGGTTCTTCTCTAACAATTTGACTGCCACCATACACCATAAATGAGTGTTTTTGTCAAGGTATTTTTATTGAATTTATCGCTTTAGTTTAATAAGATAAAGAAAATTAGCATAGTTTATAGAAAAAATCCATAGTAGATGTTGCAGAGTCACGTGAATAAATGTAATGCACGTGACCAGAAACAAAATACAGTTGTGCATCATATTGATGCACAAAGCGATCAAAGTGTTGAAAAAAAAAACGTTGCTCTCTGACTTTTTTTATTTGCTCTTCGGAAAATTGCCACATTTATGTCCCATATATAACTACATAGTCCGGGAAAGTTATGAAAATAACACGGACGAATTGCAAGAAAATTATAAGAAAAATTCGTAGATTAACATATCCAAAATCTACCGAAATCCACGAATTACTTTCCACTATTTTCCCGGAAAAACTATAAAATAATTGATAAGTCGAAAACGGGGGGTTTTACGACCAAAAGAGTGCAAACAAAAATTAAAGAACGTAAAATTTTCAATGTAATGTCCAAAATTCACCATAAGCCACCTAATATTTCTTACTATTTTCCCGTGATTTGTCACACAAAAACTATAAAAAAGTTAATAATTCGAAAACGGTACGTTTTACGACCAAAAAGAGCGCAGACAGAAGTTAAATACAAAATATGTATGATATCCAAAATCCACCATAATCCACCTAACATCTCTTGTTATTTGCCCGGTATTTTTCTCAGAAAAAAACTATAAAAAGAATTGGTAAGTCGAAAACGGCGCCTTTTGCCACCAAAATTAAACAGACAAAAATTAAAGAACACAACATTTCCTATATGATATCCAAAATCCACCAAAATCCACGTAATATTTCGTAATATTTTTTCGGGATTCTTCAGGAAAAAAAGATAAATTTAAGTGTCCAATGCATCCTAAAAAACTCATTAATTTATGAAAAGGACCAAGTCTGAACACAAAATTGCACAATGGGCTATTTTCTGGTTGTGTCAGTATAATATTTATGGTTTTTCACCACAATGGTTGGTCAAAAGTTAGTACAGGCATAGTTTTCATCTTTAAAGCTGATCTGCGTTTAAATAAAGTGCTGAATAAATGCAAGTCTTGTCTCTATGGTTCATGTCTATGATGGGGAGAAATGCAACACTTGATTTCCCCAGAAATGAACCATTGTGCAACATTTGCCATTTGAGACATCAACAACCATCCCATCTTCCACAGCAAATAAAGATATCTGGTTGAATCATCAGCTTTAACAGAAGGAAGGTGTCTGTATGTTTCTTAGAGTTTGTTGCTATTTTTATATAATGAGGGCGAATATTCCTGAGCTGTCGAATTTCTTTTTAGAGTGGTTTTGTTTTCTTGCGATCATCATGAAAGTCTGCAATTCTGCAGTGGTCACAGCAACCATTCCCAAGCCGTACAGCGTATTATGACCATCGAGAGTCCGTATATTGTTGTCTACATTATCAGCTACAAACTGAGTAAAATTTCCAGGAACCATTCTATTTGAGTCGTCGCTCTTAGCCGCTGCGTCATTATTTTTTTTTTTTTCAAAATTCATAACTTCTTGATAAGAGCAGCAGAATACATGTTCGTGAAGAATGCCAATTAATCTCTTGGATTCAAAATTATGACGAAGCTGGAACTCCAAGACTTTAATGAAATGGTAAGAGACAAGCTCTTGGGCGAATCTTTTGCATGATTGCTTCACAATACCAGCTCATCTAAAGTTATCTGATTTTTTTGTTGGCAAGCATTTCAAGGAAAGACTTAAGTGATGGAGGCGGAGCATCTAAGCAGCACACTATAATTCAGAAGATGTTGGGTAAAGTCCTAGATCCTGAGTTACAGACTTACATTCACTTCTAATTATCCTTGCAGCTGTTTCTATGATCGCACATTTTCCATCATAAAGATTCGTACTACCTCTGTTCAGGAACTTAACCAAAATATCACTCACATCTTCATGGAGCCTAACTTCATTTGTTGTCTAGTGTTTTTTTTTTCGAGAACAACACCGCACCAGGAAAATGCTCAGAGATTCTTATCATAAACTCTTCTGAATAGGCTTCTAAGTTTTCTTATAAATGTATTTTATCATCACCTGAAATTCATCAATATTGTCTTAGCCTGTCCTTCAAACATTCAACTTCTTCCATAGTAATGAGGAAGGCAAGATTCAGCAATCAGAACGTACATGCTGTACTTTAGATATACCAAGATCGACTCCCATATCGCACAATGCAGAGATTATCCTAATTAATCCCTTTTTTTGTGAACTTAGTAATTTATTTAGATTTAATGTGTTCGTCACAAAATACACGCTTATCATTGTTCACTTCATCCATGCTGTTTTTGTTTTTAACACAATTCCTTAATTAAACCCGCAAGCACAGCGTTTCACGAATGTCGCGTCTTACTCAAACTGTTTACGAATAATGATTATGATTACACTACGAACACTATAAACTGTCGGTATTCATTATCCTTCGCGGAAGTTAAAGAAACGTGACAGATATTACGCATGCATTAAGCTTGTTGCAATCCGTCATGAGGAAATGTCCTTTGTTGGACAGAACAAGAGTTCAGGGCACTATGCAAGACGCCAGCACGATGCCACAACTAACACCGTCGACAATGTTACAATACTTGTCTGGGGTCTGTTTTCTCGCTTCCCGCGGCCCGTGGATGCGAGTCAGTTTGCTTGGTGATGTGTTCTGCTTCTTTTCTGCGGAGAAAACAAATAAACCACGCAAATATGAACGTGTGTTGGCAATGCCACTCATCAAACTCAAGACGATGCTTGAGGCAACACTCTACAGATAGACAGATAGTCCTACACCCATGACCCACATTGCTGTGTTTGGGATATGATATATTGTGTCGTCATGTTTTAAGGGGCTCGGGGGAATATCGCCACTACCCCCTTCCTGGAGTTGCCCTTAACAAAGCGGGGCATACAGAAAAACGGAAAACAATTAAAGTGGCCTGGGGAAGGGATCCGGTTCGTGGCATTTGCCTGTAGTGATTTCTGGAGACTCTGGAAAGGCCAAATTCAGGATGGCGGAATTAAGAATTCAACATGGATCCTCCGGAGTTGTGACTCCAGTGTTTTACCACTTTCCTACTTTAATCGGTGCTTTATGCTGGCAAAGATAATTTCTTGACAAATAACAATTCAATATTACATTTGAGTGGGGTTAGTTAGGCACTTTTATTAATTTTTTAAATGTTTTCCGGGACTAATCCCGGGAAAATAAATAGAAGTGCTTTGTGAAGTTTGGAGAATTTTTTTTATATATTACAGGATATCCTATGTTTTTTAAATTTTTGTCTTCATATTTTTGGTTGTAAGTAACGAAATTCTCTAATTATTAATTATTTGTTTTTGTCAAGGACAAATCTCGGAAAAATAAAATTGTTAGTGGATTTTGTATAATTTGGATATATGAAAGGAAATGTCACGTTATTCAATATTATTTTTACACTTTTGGTTGAAAGACACGCCGTTTCCGAAAAATAAATTTTTAAAATATTCTTCCGGGGCATATCCTGGGAAAATAAATAAACATTATTTGTGGATTTTTGCTAATTTTGGTTATATTGAAGGACATTTAGTATTCTTTAATTTTTGTCTTTACATTTTTGGTCGTAAGACACGCCGTTCTCNTTTGGTTATATTGAAGGACATTTAGTATTCTTTAATTTTTGTCTTTACATTTTTGGTCGTAAGACACGCCGTTCTTGAATTATTAATTTCTAAAATATTTCTATGGGACAAATCTTGAAAAAAATTAATATAAGTTATTGGCAAATGTTTGCTAATTTAGGGTATGTTACAGGAAATGTTGTGTTCTTTAATGTTTGTCTTCACATTCTTTGTCGTAAGATGCACCGTTATTGACTTATTAGTTTTCTTAGCGTTTTCCCGGGACAAATTCCGGGAAAACAGCGGGAAAAAATTAGTGGATTTCGGTGGATTTTGGCCATGTTAATCTGCAAATTTTTCTACAAGTTTTAATGTAAAAAAAAAAACCCCTTCCTTACAATTTGTCTACAAATCTACCACATTTGTTTCATAAAATGACTGGACTAACAGCCCGTGCCATCGTATTACAGATTTTTTTTTTTTTGCTGTTCTGGAGATGTTCCAGTCCCATAACATTGTGGTGAGAGCACCAATGAGCACTTGTCCCTGTTTTGCATGTTTATCCAATTCTGTTTGGTGCAACTCTTGGTTACCTGCAGTTGCGCTATTAAACATTTGCGGCCTCAACAATGTGAATATTTGCAAACTCGATGTTTTTCGTTTTCGGTGTTGGTACTTCCGATGTATCCGTTCTTCTGTTCCCAACAAGGTTCAAGAAGTCATTATTTGCGACATAAAAATGGGCGATATTTGTGGAATCTCTCCACAGATTTTCATAACTTTAAGGAAGCAATATATATCGCATCGATATCGGTATGTTCTACGCATTCTGCATTTCAATATCTTACGAGCATACCTGCAGTTTTCCTTCCGCTATAAGCCTCAAGTCTTTGTGAGAAGACGTATTGGCATTTGACTTATCTAATCAGAATCAGATAACTCCGGAACTGAAGGTCTGTTGTTCGCAGGCAGGCACCTAAGAAAATCCCTGCAAGAATATTTGTGTATTAAATCAGTGTTTGCGCCTGTGCGCATATTTCAGTAAATAAACGTTCTGGGAATACAATTTTTTTACACGGGAAAAAAAAAGTATATATATCAACCGCTAATTACTTTTAACCTATTTAATATATTCAAAGAGAAGAAAGTAGTAAAACTGGTCTTAAAAAAATTGCAGTTTTAGGGATTTCCTGCGAAGTTCCTTTAAGGGAGAAAGTACACAGTGGCGACTGTAGTTTAATACACTGACTTCCATCATGTGTAATAATGTGCTACTGTTACACAGACCTAATTTGCAAAGAAATCCAGCTTACCGTGAAGGGCCCTTCACAATACTTCCATATAGCCAGATATGGCCATAAAGAACTAGCATTNACACGGGAAAAAAAAATATAGATCAACCGCTAATTACTTTTAACCTATTTAATATATTCAAAGAGAAGAAAGTAGTAAAACTGGTCTTAAAAAATTGCAGTTTTAGGGATTTCCTGCGAAGTTCCTTTAAGGGAGAAAGTACACAGTGGCGACTGTAGTTTAATACACTGACTTCCATCATGTGTAATAATGTGCTACTGTTACACAGACCTAATTTGCAAAGAAATCCAGCTTACCGTGAAGGGCCCTTCACAATACTTCCTTATAGCCAGATATGGCCATAAAGAACTAGCATTTTTTTTTCCAGGGATTCCCCTTAACACTACTGGACGAAGTTATGTTCTTGAAGGGGCCGCGGTGGTGCAGTGTTTGGACTACTCGTATTTGCCTCCCACAAAGGCAAACCGGTTTCTATTCTTGGTGGATTCGTCCCCGGATATTCGCATGTCGGTGTCGTGCCGGAAGATGCCGCTGGTCGGCAGGTTTTCTCGGGGATCTCCCGTTTCCCTCGCCTTTGCATTTCGCCGCCGCTCCGTACCCACATCGCTTCACCCTCATAGGCTTTCAAGACCTCGTCGTTAAGAGCCGCCCAAATCTCTTCTCTCACTCACTCACTCACTCACTCACTCACTCACTATGTACTGGAATCATCACTTCCAAAGGACCGCGGTGGCTAAGCTGTTAGCCTGCTCGCCTGCCACCAAGGCGAATCGGGTTCAGTCCCCGGCCGGGTCACTCCCAGATTTTCGCACGTGGGTGTCGTGCAGGGCGATGCCGCTGGTCGGCGGGTTTTCTCGTGGATCTCCCATTTTCNCGCTCCGTACCCACATCGCTTCACCCTCATAGGCTTTCAAGACCTCGTCGTTAAGAGCCGCCCAAATCTCTTCTCTCACTCACTCACTCACTCACTCACTCACTCACTATGTACTGGAATCATCACTTCCAAGGGACCGCGGTGGCTAAGCTGTTAGCCTGCTCGCCTGCCACCAAGGCGAATCGGGTTCAGTCCCCGGCCGGGTCTCTCCCAGATTTTCGCACGTGGGTGTCGTGCAGGGCGATGCCGCTGGTCGGCGGGTTTTCTCGTGGATCTCCCATTTCCCCCCGCCCTTTCATTCCGGCACTGCTCCATACTCACCTAAATTGCCCTCGTTGGCTTTCTAGACTTCGCTGTTAAGAGCCGCCGAAAAGGAAATTTCTCAGTATAAATTATTTTACTTAATTATTTTAAACCTTGACCCGTATGAAATAAGTGATACGCATGAATAATCATGAACATAAATATATGTGATGCACAGTATGAGAGAGAGAGGGGAGGGGGGGGGAGAAGGAAAGAGAGGCGTAAGATATAAATTAACGTGGGTTCTGTCAAAGAAAGTTTGAGACTTAGACGTGTCGCCCTTCTGGAAGCATGTAGTCGGCGCCTGTGATGTGAAGTAAAAGGTTTCGAAATTCAACTGGACAGGAACTCTTTTTCCCGTTGAAACTCGGGTGTCCCAGTGGGTATCTATCGCATGGAGTCGCAGTTCAAAGCGAGTTGGGCTGCCCCCCCCACCCCCCAACAACTCCTCCGTTGCCGGCACGGGGTGAGGGAGTGTATAGTCAATTCACGGTTACTTCCAACTTTCCTGAAGCCCTGCCGAAGTTCTACTTTCAGGATATTTCTCCGCCTGAAGCAAACAAAGCTTAACCTAGTCTATAAAATTACACCAAAAAGACAACGCACCACATTCATGCGCACGCAGTGTAATAATAATTTGCGTAAGAACTATTTCTTACGAGGCATTACTAACACACCTATTTTCTCCCTGTTTTTATCAATATTAATTATAAATGGAATAATATAATTAGAGATACGGAAATTTCGCAGATTCATTCGGCAACAAGATAGACTCCACAGTCCTTTGTGTACTCGAGCCTCAGTTAGTTGTTCATTGGCTGATGATCCAGTTTTACTCCTGCCCATATAGCACGGTATTCGTTTCTTGTTTCAAGTTCGTTATTGGTCGAAAGCGGTCCGGGGCGTGCTTAATAAACCGCGGTCCAATAGTGATAGGAACTCAGACGTACACTTTTGTGAAGTTTAACTTGTCTTCAAATGAATTCGTGAAATTTCCGGGGTCTCTAGTTATAATTTATATATAAAAATAAGTAACAGTTCAAATTGGTAAAAAGTAAGTGAGTGAGTGAAGAAATTTGGGCGGCTCTTAACAGCGAGGTCTTGAGAGCCGACGCGGGTGATTGAGGGGAGTATGGAACAGCGCCGGAATGAAAGGGAGGGGAAACGGGAGAACCCCGAGAAAACCGCCGACCAGCGGCATCGTCTGGCACGATACCCACATGCGAAAATCCGGAGTGGCCCGGTCGGGGATCGAACCAGGTTCACCTTGGTGGGAGGCGGGCAGGCTAACCGCTCAGCTACCGCGGCCCCGGTAAAAAAAGTAAGGTATTTTTATGTTAGCACAAGTGTACGACGCTTGTGGTACGAAACGTGTTTAGGAAATAACCAAGCACGCCAGTCATGTGCAGGGTGATTTTTCAAAGGTTTATCTGGAAAAGTGTGAAGAAACCGCGAATTGACTATAGCAGTGTCGGCGCACTCCGCACGAGCCCCTGCAGGGCCGGCGGGGAAATTGGAGAGCAGAGCAAACAAGTCCCGGCGTCCACGTATCGGGTGAGGCCAACTGACGCAACCGGTCGAGATCCCTTCAGGTTCGCGAGCTGCCTCGCTTTCAAGGGACGAGGGCGGGGGCTGGGAGTTGCAGACACTTCACGGGCCGGAGCCGCTTCTTAGTCAGCAACCCTGCAACACGGCACGTAGCACCCCGAGACGACACCACGCGAATACCAGATACGCCTTCCTAAGGCTGGAAACCCCCAACAGCAGTCGACCTCCACACAGGATAGATAACACGTGCGAGTTGAGTTGAGAGATCTGGGCGGCTCCAAACGAAGATGTCTTGAGTGCCTACGAGGGTGAAACGAGGTGAGAATGAAGTAGCGCTGGAATGCAGGGGCAGGGGGATCGGGAGATCCCAGAGAAAACCCCCGCCGACCACCAGCGGCATCGTCTAGCGCGATTCCCCCTCGTGCAAAAATCCGGGAGTGACCCGGCCTAGGTTTGAACCCGGTTCGCCTTGGTGGGAGTTCTTGGTCATGTAGAGCTTGTGTGTAATGCATTAATGACAGCGAAGTTTGTTTGAACGCAATCGGTTCAGTGATTCGCAAACCAAGAAAAGTGTTAATAAGCAAAGGCTCTGTAAGTGTCTATACCTTGACACCTAAAGAAAGAGGCGAAAGCATCACTTTGATAGGATATTTCAATGCAGAAGGACGAAACATACCTCCCGTCCTTATAATGAAAGTTGTAAACAAAATAAAAAAGGAGTTCTGTGATGGGCTACCTACTGGTTCAGACGTATACATGAATACAAATTCCTCACAAGTCCTAAATTGTTTCTGCGGTGGTTTGTAGAACATTTTGTGCAAAAAAAAACCAACAGGAAACCATCAATTATTCTTGATGGAAATTCTTCTCGTGTAATTGCCCTAGATTTTTTTGGAAACTGCTGAGAAGGAAGATGCTAAGAAGTTTGTTTACCCAGCCAATCGCTCGGTTTTTGAGCCTTTGCAGGCAAGCTACAATAAAGACNGGAAGATGCTAAGAAGTTTGTTTACCCAGCCAATCGCTCGGTTTTTGAGCCTTTGCAGGCAAGCTACAATAAAGAGGCTACCATGTGGATGGGGCAGCTGGAACATAACCAGGTATCAAGCAGGAAAGCTCATTGGCAATGCATGGAAGAAAGCTCCCATTGTGGGCAATGCTGTTTCAGGATTTGAGGTTACTGGAATATTCCCATTTAATCCTGATGCAATTCCTGACCACTTTTATTCCATATCGGATGCATCCCACGCTTCTGTAATCACTGNTTCCCATTTAATCCTGATGCAATTCCTGACCACTTTTATTCCATATCGGATGCATCCCACGCTTCTGTAATCACTGGACGTTCTCATGTTGCTTCTCTGAACACTGACATACTTGGTTGACGTACTAATGCACCTATTAGCCCAAACAGGCCTAGTCAGTCACCAGGATCCCCTGCGATTCCAAGTAAAATCTCCTCTCAGAGTACAAACCAGAGTAAAACAGCTCCTACTCTCTCAACATCTAATGAAACCCCAACTAAATAACTCCAAGACATAAGCCCACTCCCACAACTACCTCCTCATCAGAAACGAAAATTCAAACAATGAGCACAGATTCTTACCCCAACAGATAATTTAGAGAGACTGAAAGAGAAAAAGAGAAGCAAGACCATACCAGCATCTGCTGAAACTTAACAACCTATGGCTTCTTCTAAAGGAGTGAAGAGGAAGAAAACGTCTCATAATAATGACCACAAGAAGAATGCAAGTGTTTCTATGACTCATATTGGCCTCAAAAGTGACGACAGTATTTGTTGTGAAAGTTGGGAAAACTACTACAAAACTACTTAAAAAAAAAAAAAATAGAGTGCGGCATCTATCCTCATTGATGCGGCATCTCTCCTATAGGCAAAATTATTTAGGAAAGAAACAAGCCCTAGAAAGTGTGCATTTATTAGCAGACATCTTGTAAAACAAGCAAAAAAAATATTATTTTTCTGAAAAAGCACAAAATGTAGTGTATGTCAAATTATTATTCAATATACATTTTCTAAATAATATTTTCAAAATGTGCGGCATCTCCTGGAATTGCCCTAAACAACAAATTATAAATTGTTGGTGTATCAGCAGAAACCAACAGCATTGCCCAGGGAAAGACGCTCTCTGTGCTGGTTCTTGCTTCAGAACTTGCATAACAACGACTATGATTTCACCTGTTTTGCAACACGTCAGATGTAAAGCAGTAAACTTGGGATAATATGTTGTCGCTACTAGGTCACCTGAGTTATACAGGGCGGTGGCTAGTAGTTTATATAGTTATTTAATTTGGTGCAGACTAAGGGCACCTGTGGTTGCTGCATTAGGGGTAAACAAATATTCGTAATCTCCGTTATTTAACACACCAGGATTTTATTGGTCTGAAGATCACATTGGTATTTACACACACTGGCGAGTCTGAGCCCTCCCTGCAAGTCGTAAGCCTGAAGGGCTGGTGGGCTTAATACTATGCGTCGGGGAAGGTTGTTGAAGGGAGACGTTTCTCTCGCCGAGGGCTTATATCAGCTAATTCTAGGGACTTTACCCTGTTTCTCTCAACTTCGATTTTTCCCCGCAAGTTTAGTTGTCACCTGCCTGCCCTTGCTAACTATAGCAGGGTGTGAAAACAGTGTAATGCCTATCCCCTGTACCCGTCACGCGTCAATATTAAGTGGTGAAAGCTGTTTTGGCAATATAAGGCACAGAAGCGAGGGGGCGATAAGGGCGACACCAACCCGCGTACTTACTGCCCTGGCGCATCTACACGCGAGGTTCTGAGATGACGCGCACAGTGTTACTGTTATATCGCTGGAACAATGAGACTATAAGCGGCAACTATCATGTTATTAGCGCGAAGTCTGTAGCAAAGCTCTTACATGTCCCTATTCTAGTTTTGAGCATTTATGTTCAGTACATTTTGCGATAAGGCAGTGTGAATGTAGTATATTCGCAGTTTATTCACACTTTTTGAATCAATCCTTTATGTATGAAGGGTTTGGTTGTTTCTTAAATATCTCACCTATCACAAGCGTTTTATGCTTTTGATATCATATAATTACCATGTTTTTGTTTAAATTTATCATTTATTTATAAATTATAATATTTCGCTTATACCTAACATGAATAAAACAGTGATAAAATAGGTGTGTTGGCAATGCTTAGTAATAAATAGTTCNATATTTCGCTTATACCTAACATGAATAAAACAGTGATAAAATAGGTGTGTTGGCAATGCTTAGTAATAAATAGTTCTCGTGCAAAATATTACACTAAGTGCGCACGAATGTGGTGCGTTGCCTCTTTGGTGTAATTTCCTAGATTCGGTTAAGCTTTGTTTGCGCGAGGCGAAGGAATATCATGGAAGTAGAACTTTAGCAGGGCTTCAGAAAAGTTGGTGGTAACCGTGAATCGACTATAATAAACTTTATCCAGTGGAGTAATCGCGTAAAATGTGGTTGCACGCCAATAGGACGGCGGTAAGTAGGAAAACAGAAACTAACAGATAATACGTTCCTATANGCGTAAAATGTGGTTGCACGCCAATAGGACGGCGGTAAGTAGGAAAACAGAAACTAACAGATAATACGTTCCTATAAATTAGGATGTAAGATTTAGCTTGTCTTGAAGGCCAGTAAATGCGCCCAGAGTGCAAAGTGTTGAACATAATCCAAGCTTGACTGAATACGACAGAATTATAAAATACACTAAACATACAAGAGTTTTGGCACTTCTTTGAACGCTTTTAACCCGATAAAAAAAATGTGTTAGTCTGGATACCAATCCAAAAAACTATAATAAATGCTCGGTTTCTTCACCATTTTTTAAAAAAATCAAACCTTTGAAAAATCACCCTATCTATGACGTGTTTACTTGTTTCCTATATATGTCACGTTTTACAAGCGTTTTATGCACGTGTTAACTTAAAAGTACCTAATTTTAGTTAAATTTAAATTTTGCTTATATTCTATGTATAAATTGTAATATTTCGTTTATAATTAATATGAATAAAATCAGGGAGAAAATAGGTGTGTTGGTAACGCCTAGTAAGAAATAGTTTTTTTTGCAATATTATATTACATTGAATGCGCACGGATCCGGTGATTTGTCCCTCTGGTGTAATATTCTGTACTTGGTTAAGCTTGTTTGACTGAGGCGGTGGAATATCCTAGAAGTAGAATTCTAGCAGGGCTTCAGAACAGGTGGAAGTAAACACGAACAACCCATAGAGCCCCTCCGTTATTCCGCGTCACGGCGAGCAAGCCCCGGGACTGGAAATTCAAGTTGAGCGTAATCCGCCAGACTTAAATTTACGTTCCGCCCACGCGAGTGACACTTCCAGGCGAGGTTCGCGGCGTTGCCAACCTCACGCGGCTCTTGGAATTGATCCAGATAAAAAGGGAGACCCTGTCCGAGGGGGTTGGCAGTTCCGAGAGGAGAAATAACCGCTCTTGAGCGGGGGTGACGCGGGCGCCTGCATGCGGGATGGTCGTCCGGGAGGAAAAGGAAAGTTCTCCAAGAGGATTAAAGGAAAAAAAAACCGCTAGGAAAGCGATAATAGAGGACTCACTGCGGTGATACATGGGGAGATACGCCCTCTCTCCCAGGCGAACGCAAGAGAGACGGGACACTTGCAGATGCGTAGTGGTTTCTGATGACTGTGGTTGCGTGTTTCCTAATCCCGTAACATACTTTCCTCCGGGTTAACTCCTTCACATCTGACGTGTGCACGTCTAGAAGCCAGGCACCAATACAGAACAACAGCTTTCTCTGGACGTTGCTACCGATTGCTGCTCACAACAGCAACTAGTTCATCATTGGTTGCTTATCGTGCCATGGATCTACGGAAAACCTTTCAGTAGGTTTTAAAGTGTCACTTGTTATAAGTAGGGGCAGTGACATTTCGCGAAAAGATTTCGAGACAAGATTGTCAGGTTTCGTGACATCCCAGCAGGAGCTTCTTTGATTGGCTGAAAAATATTCTGGCCCGTGTTAACCGTTTGTGCACGAATCAGGAAGGTTCAGTGCCGGAGTTACTTAGTCCTGAGTGGCTTGGTCAAAGACGGACACGGCACCAGCAGCCAATGGAGGTATAACNAAAGACGGACACGGCACCAGCAGCCAATGGAGGTATAACAACAGCTGAGGTGTGTATGTAGTACTGAAGTCTACTGTGTGCTCCGATTTTTACGCGAAAAGGCACTGGCCCTAGTTATAAGAAATTCGTAGTTACAATTCACACCGAAAATATCTTCTTTAGAATACCTGAAAGGAAAACTTACTGTGAACGTTAAGGCTCCCGCCTAGCTGGAGGTTTTTTCCGCGTTTGAGACCGAGAAGCGCGAGGGCGATAAGGGCGACACTGCCACGCGCATCAAGTGCGCCATCGCCGCTAAGCGCAAGGCTCTGAACTGGCGTGCAGTGTTCTCGTCGATCTGCGTGTACCTATGGGACTTTCAGCGGTGACCTTGTTATTTTATTGCTGGAAAGTCTACCAGAAGGTTCAATGCAGTGCCCTTGAGAAGCTCTGTATGTATCTGACGCGCATATTTTGAGGTAAAGCGCCTTGCAAAAGCAGTTCTTTTAAAGCCATTTTGGAGAACTCTAAAATGGTGTTTCTAATGTGCGTGAGGTTTTGAAAGAACGCAACAGCCCTCGTCTGAAGTGTGTCTTCTTTCCGTAGCGCAGTACATTTGACGCGCGTTTAACAGTTTCGCGGAAGAAGAAGAGTACTTCAAACACTCGGCAACGCAGTTCCAGCGCCATGTGGGCAGGAGCCTTAAGGGGTTCGTTTACAGTCTCAGGTGTTGCAGACGAGAAATGTTGTGATGTGTGCTGTACTCGGAGCGATATCACAACTGGCGAGATTTAGGCGTACCGGCTGGCAGCTGCGAAATTTAAATAGGAAGTCCCATGTTAAGGGAATTTCGCTTCAGTGCGTTAATCTTACAGGAGTTTCAAACAAAATGCATTCTTCACATATTTGTTTAGAAGTTCCCTACAGCGGGGATGTTTCATAAACATGTGTAACCTGTTCGTAAGGAATTTTTAAAATTTATGTTTTACAAAAAATACATATTNCGGGGATGTTTCATAAACATGTGTAACCTGTTCGTAAGGAATTTTTAAAATTTATGTTTTACAAAAAATACATATTGCCTACCTCTATTGAAAATATACGCTCGTAGGGATCTTATCCTAAAAAGTTCGCGAAGAATACATTTTGTTTGAAACGCTTACATTTAAAATTAACGCACTGAGGTGAAATTTCCTTAACATGTGATTTCCTATTTAAATCTTGCAGCTGCCAGCCGGTAGGCAGGGCCCTTAATGTACATTCAGAGACTGCTTTTACTGCTGACGAGACGACAATGGTCGAGAGCAGTTTTCAGCCGATTTGCAGGCAAATCGGAGGGCTCAGGATGCAAATGGCTCTCCGGCGCAAGTCGCAGGAACTACCGGTGACACGGACAAAGGGCAGGCGTACTCCTCTGGCCTGCTGGANGATGACTTATTCATGAAGCAATCCACTCCCGATTCTTCTCCGAGTTTGGTCCGCGTTCAAACAAGAGCAGAGAGCATGGCATCCCTCCCACCTCCCCTTGCGGCGTATCAGTGGTCATCCGTTCAAGTCTCTTTAGCAGGCGAGAACAGTCCGTGAGTTGTGGGGGGAAATACATTCAGTGAAGTAAAACTCAGCATACTGTTAGAGTGAGTGAGTCAGTGAGAGAGTGAGTGAGTCAGTGAGAGTGTGAGCGTGAGTGTGTGAGAGTGTGTGAGTGAGTGTGTGAGAGTGAGTGTGTGAGTGTGTGAGAGTGTGACAGTGTGAGTGAA
The DNA here is from genome assembly GCA_002778355.1 of Clitarchus hookeri. Classification (NCBI taxonomy): domain Eukaryota; kingdom Metazoa; phylum Arthropoda; class Insecta; order Phasmatodea; family Phasmatidae; genus Clitarchus; species Clitarchus hookeri. The sequence goes on from NQII01000161.1 coordinate 1,006,838, forward strand.
GGGATTTGTGTATTGAGTAAATATATACCTAGAGTGGACTTCCCNGTGTGTGAGAGTGTGTGAGTGAGTGTGTGAGAGTGTGACAGTGTGAGTGAAGGGATTTGTGTATTGAGTAAATATATACCTAGAGTGGACTTCCCCATGTTAAAGTTTCTGACCACTCCAGCAGGTAAGACTCTGTAGTTCTTGGTATGAACACCACGTAGCGCTAGTCCATTTTCGTGGCGGCTGCGTGGGGAAATCGGCAGCGTTGCCACTGTGACATCTACCTTCTCTCTCGCTCATATGCCATCTCTATCGCTCCTAGACCAAACTCCACAACAGTAGAACGTGTTCTCAATGTCAGCTATAACCAAGAAGCTGGGACAGACAAGATGGCGGACACCCGAGTAATTACCCCCAAGCCGTATATGACCGTGTGCGAAAACATTACGGGTTCTGTAAAATGTATGTATGTACAAAATTAAACTTAAATTACGCGTACGTAACGGGACACGTTGCAAAGTACTCATACGGTCATAATAAAACAATAAGTACAACGTTATAAAATACGCGATAACTATGAAGTTAGGTAATGTATACACATTATCACACGGACGTTCCGTGGGCTGTGTGTGTAGCTCAGTTTAGTGTCTATAATATGCGTTAACAAAAATAAAATCTTAATTACAGTCATGTTTTAGTGCTTAAAGTAATAAATTAAACCAAAGCAAAAACCATATTGTGAACCGGAATTTGAAATCCGAACCAACAATATCTGTAAGAAATGAAAATATTGAATGAAATAATAAATGTATTAAGGATTGGATTGGATTGGATTGGATTGGGATTTTCAACGTCCCCCAGTGATATTCCTGAAGAATGATCAGGGAACGGCTTACAAACCTAACACCTGTGCCTTGCCTNAATGATCAGGGAACGGCTTACAAACCTAACACCTGTACCTTGCCTCGGGTTCGAGCCCAGAACCTCCCGCACTCCAGATCGGCGGCGCGCCAACCGACTGTGCCACGGGAGGTNTAATAAATGTATTAAGGATTGGATTGGATTGGATTGGATTGGGATTTTCAACGTCCCCCAGTGATATTCCTGAAGGATGATCAGGGAACGGCTTACAAACCTAACACCTGTGCCTTGCCTCGGGTTCGAGCCCAGAACCTCCCGCACTCCAGATCGGCGGCGCGCCAACCGACTGTGCCACGGGAGGTNCCTTGCCTCGGGTTCGAGCCCAGAACCTCCCGCACTCCAGATCGGCGGCGCGCCAACCGACTGTGCCACGGGAGGTCGGCAAGCATACGCGGGAATGTTCTGTTTCAAGCAACGTTATAAAGTTCGAAATGGCGTTGTACAAGGTGGTTTGCGCTGCTTTGTCATGTTTGAAGGCGCGCGTTTCAATAAAGAGAATTTCAGTACTGTCGCAGGAACTATATACAACTTTCTGGTTACAGCGACGAATAATGAATGTTTTGTGTAACCGCGGCCATGTTCGTCCCAGAAACCAGTGTGTCCTGGATTTGTGCACTTTTTGTTATCTACGCGTGGCAGAAGGGCACGTGGCGGGTGTCCCGGAAGTACAACTTCAGCTGGGCTTCAGAAGAGCCGGAAGTAGCCACGGACTACAGATGAGGTAGAGCGATGTTAGTCTCCTGTGCACATGGTCCCCAACCATAGACTCGTTCACCACTAATACAACTGTCAGCCACGTGGTTAATAGTGATGCACGTGTTTGTTTACATTTGAATTTTGAAAATACCCATTAATTTATTCGAATACAATACGTTGATTAACTTCATATATATATCGTAAACCGGGGTGACCTTGTACATGGGGAGGGGGGACGGTAAATTTGTGACACAGGATTTTTCACTCTTATTTACATTTTCTTTNGGGTGACCTTGTACATGGGGAGGGGGGACGGTAAATTTGTGACACAGGATTTTTCACTCTTATTTACATTTTCTTTCATTTCAAAGAGGCTCTTCTAAAGTTCAGTGGTTCAATCGGCACCACTGAATGCCTGAAATATCCCACTGAAATAGAGGGACATTTAAATGTTATTTATTGTGTCACAAAGTGNGACATTTAAATGTTATTTATTGTGTCACAAAGTCACCCCGACTTATCACCCCCGCCAACGGTATTATAGTTTTATTAAAACTAGGTTAGAGGAAGTGTAGAAACATCTTAGAGCACTTACTTTCGATTCTGATTGGCTAAGCCCGTCAAACATAACAAAAAAAAATATATTAGAACCAGCTCAATTTCCAAAATGTTTCATGAAGAATTAGAGCCATCCAACATTTCCAGACGAACATGGCAGCGATAATGACGTTTCGGTGACGTCATAACCATCCAATGTTATTTTACCAACTTTATTTGAAGGTGGCTGAGTGGTTAGAATGCTCGCCTCCCACCAAGGCGAACCGAGTTTAATCCCCAGCCGGTTCACTCCGGATTTTCGCAAGTGGNGGTTAGAATGCTCGCCTCCCACCAAGGCGAACCGAGTTTAATCCCCAGCCGGTTCACTCCGGATTTTCGCAAGTGGGAATCATGTCGGACGATGCCGCTGGTCAGCGGGTTTTCTCGGCGGCCTCCCGTTTCCCCCTACACTCTCATTCCGGCGCTGCTCCCTCCTCACCTCAATTCACCCTCATCGGCTCTCTAGACCTCGTTGTTAAGAGCCGCCCAAATATCTTCACTCGTTTATTTGAAGCAGTTTGAAGGAAAAATCTGACTGTGTTTGACAGGGGCCTAACGAAATATCGCAAATCAGGCAGACCTACGCGTGTGTGTGTGTGTGTGTGTGTGTGTGGCATGCGCGCGCACACGTGACGTCACGAGATCGGACGAGGCGTGATCAGTCCTGACAAGGCGTCGTCAGTATGTTATACCTTCTCGCACTGGGCCATCGCGTTGCTTCATCGCCTCATTACTGCGACGAGCCGACGGGAGACTGGGACCATTTGACGACGTGTTTCAAAGCTGCGACGTAGCTGCAAGACGTATCGCAAAGGTAAGGCGAACCCGTACTTTCATTTATTTTTCTTTATTCGTAGAGTATTCCCTTCGGACAGGCAGGCATGCTGTTTTCCAGACGTTCAGGTTATTTACACGTGTGAAGAACTGCGTGCGGAAATGACAAATGAGAGGCGTGTCTCACATTTAACAAAAATAAAATAAAGGAAGGCACATTAATGTTGTCGGAAGTATAAAACGACTCTGACGTATGATTTATATAGGGGGAGGGGGGAAATCAAACATCTCGTACAATGGGAGATTTCTCAAATGTTTTAATCGAAAAGGATGGAGATACCGCGAATATCCTACAGACATCTACCACAGAGTAATGCTAATGTTGTGTATAGCGGAAGAAAGTAAAATGGGAATAAGATGAAAAACTAGTCTGGGGTTTTGTAACGTTCAGTTGACAGGGGAGTTATTTTTTATTGTATTCAAGAGAGAAAGTTTTAATGAAAAAGTAACTTGCATTGCCTGATAGAGAAATACAGTTCCAATTTTGAACATTTTAATACCGGCTATTTAACAACACGAGACTATTATATTACGCCTATTTACAAATATCTACATATTTCGCTGCGAGTTTGCGTTCATTAACTATNACAACACGAGACTATTATATTACGCCTATTTACAAATATCTACATATTTCGCTGCGAGTTTGCGTTCATTAACTACATTTTTGTCCTTTGTACGCTAAATATATATTTGAAGTTTTAAAAATATGAATTTCTATGCAAATTTCGTTATGAAACTCTTTCAGTCCTTTTTCGCATATGAGAATGACAAAATGATTTTCAAGACTTCGAATCAGTTTTTGATCATGTTTTTTACCTGTCGGTCGCACGGTATTTCACATTACTATTTTGTTTGTATAAAATTGTGCACGAGTTTAAAAGCAGGAAAGCTGTCGTTAAACCCGAACAGTTTTACGTACCGTATGTCGCACAAAAGATGAAAGGTAGCCGTACAGCGCTNACAACACGAGACTATTATATTACGCTTATTTACAAATATCTACATATTTCGCTGCGAGTTTGCGTTCATTAACTATATTTTTGTCCTTTGTACGCTAAATATATATTTGAAGTTTTAAAAATATGAATTTCTATGCAAATTTCGTTATGAAACTCTTTCAGTCCTTTTTCGCATATGAGAATGACAAAATGATTTTAAAGACTTCGAATCAGTTTTTGATCATGTTTTTTACCTGTCGGTCGCACGGTATTTCACATTACTATTTTGTTTGTATAAAATTGTGCACGAGTTTAAAAGCGGGAAAGCTGTCGTTAAACCCGAACAGTTTTACGTACCGTATGTCGCACAAAAGATGAAAGGTAGCCGTACAGCGCTNGGAAAGCTGTCGTTAAACCCGAACAGTTTTACGTACCGTATGTCGCACAAAAGATGAAAGGTAGCCGTACAGCGCTTTTGAGATCAACCTTTGAAAAATGTAATTGGGCCTACCTGCATGCATTTCAACGGGCGCACTGACTGGCATACGCCCCGTAAAGTTGGTAACGACGCCACGTAGGGACAAGTAGTTAGTTACATTTTTAACGTTTAATAATAAGAGCTAGGAAAACATCTGTGAATACTGAAATTATTTATTTTGCTCTCTGTTTTTTTAATGCACATGACTAAGAATTAGCAAATGTGTAAAATATTTACTTTTATAATAATTTCATAGTTTCACTTGACCAAAGCACGAATAAAGTGGTCAGGTCCAAGGCAAAGTTAATTTTAAATATGGTGGAAGAATACACAATACGCATACAAGTAGACCTTACGCAGGGCTTTCAAGAGCTCTCAGTTTACCGCGAACAACCTGTAGGGGCCGNACAATACGCATACAAGTAGACCTTACGCAGGGCTTTCAAGAGCTCTCAGTTTACCGCGAACAACCTGTAGGGGCCACGCTGGCTGAGCGGTTAGACTGCTCGCCCCCCGCCAAGGCGAACCGGCTTCAATCCCCGGCCAGGCCACTCCCGGATTTCCGGATGTGGGAATCGCGCCGGACGATGGCGCTGGTCGGCGGGTTTTCCTCGGGTATCTCCCGTTTTCTCCGCNACAATACGCATACAAGTAGACCTTACGCAGGGCTTTCAAGAGCTCTCAGTTTACCGCGAACAACCTGTAGGGGCCGCGCTGACTGAGCGGTTAGACTGCTCGCCCCCCGCCAAGGCGAACCGGCTTCAATCCCCGGCCAGGCCACTCCCGGATTTCCGGATGTGGGAATCGCGCCGGACGATGGCGCTGGTCGGCGTGTTTTCCTCGGGTATCTCCCGTTTTCTCCACCTTTGCATTCCGGCGCTGTTCCACTCCCACCTCTTTCACCCCTATCGGCCCTCGAGACCTCGTTGTTAAGAGCCGGCCAAATCTCTCGACTCGCCCGTCCTACCGGCGTGACACCGCAGTCAGGCCCACACCGGGAGCTCGCACAGTTGTGTTGGCTATGTCGGCAATGCGGGTAAACATCTCTCCCCTCCTTTGTTACGTGACGGGCCTNTGAAAAAGTCGGTCCGTGCTAGCTTGCTGGGACTCACCGACAGCTAATTATATTTATTGTTTGAGTTTCAGGGTCCACTGGGGATCCGGATTAGGGGGGGGGGACTGCCCAATTGCGCTCTCCCCCCACCAGAGTGATGCGCAAGTGTTACTCTGGTTAAACCAGCGCCAATCGAAGGAAAGTTGCCCAGCCCCTTCTCTACTAGCACTCTTTCCTATCATAATAAAGAGCATGATTCCTATCCTCTGTCTCCTGTAGCATTTTCTGTTAAACATGATAGTGCATGAAACAATTTTTTAATTCTTTCCCGTCGAAAGGGTTTTTACGGTGACTATGCCGGTTTTTCCCTTTCTCCTCTAATTATAGTTTAGCTATAAGCACACTAAGGGAGGTTGTCATGGCCACAGCCCCATCCCTCTTTGCCGTGATACATGTCTCCTTGCATGATACTCCCTTCCTTGTAGGCGTATGGGGCTTAGCCCTGAGACGCACTTAATTCCCGTCCCTACCGCGGGCTCATATAACACTTAGTTTTAGAGTAGTTAGTAAAAAAAAAAAATCGCCGTGGACAGGCGTGCACGGTAGGTCGACGCCGCGCTCTACAGCTAGGCCGGTGCCATTTGACGGGACTTGTACGGCGAGAACGTTTTACACGCGCGGTGCCGCACTTGTGCCGCGTAGTCTCAAGGACCCGGGCACGATGGCTGTAAGCACGCCACTAACACGATACAGCGGTATACAAAACAACTGAACTGCTCGCTTTCAGTTGGACCAGCTGCAACAGCTACGCAGAGCGGGAAGCACTTAGCTGACCTCAATTAGAGTAATAAGAAGAGTTCAACCTGGTCTTACTTTCCTTGCTAATGTCGCTGTGAGTTGATATTTAACCGGTTTACGAATCTAGGAAGTGTGTGTGTGTGTTGACTTTATTCCTCGGGCAGATTTTTCCTTTTATTTATTTCTGGAGCATTGCAAACACGAAATATATGGAAATTTTTTTTAGGCTAAGTTAACGGTAAAAACTGAAACGTAACTAATTACGCATTTTAAAAACGTCTCAGAACTAATGAAAATAATTATTTTTGACTAACTAAAGCAACTACAAAAAACATTATTTCTTAGGTACTAAATGAAGCAAAATAAACGAACGAGTACTGTTGTAGTTTTATCAGCTGTAGCCATGCTACTGTGTTTGTGATGTGTATGTGCTGTATATCATGGNGAACGAGTACTGTTGTAGTTTTATCAGCTGTAGCCATGCTACTGTGTTTGTGATGTGTATGTGCTGTATATCATGATATAGTCCATTCACGGTTACTTAAAAATTTTGTGAAATCTTGGTAAAGTTCTACTTTCAGGATATTCCTCTGCCTCATACAAACAAAGCTTAACCAATTCTAGGGGATCACACCAAAGGNGAACGAGTACTGTTGTAGTTTTATCAGCTGTAGCCATGCTACTGTGTTTGTGATGTGTATGTGCTGTATATCATGGTATAGTCCATTCACGGTTACTTAAAAATTTTGTGAAGTCTTGTTAAAGTTCTACTTTCAGGATATTCCTCTGCCTCATACAAACAAAGCTTAACCAATTCTAGGGGATCACACCAAAGGNTAAAGTTCTACTTTCAGGATATTCCTCTGCCTCATACAAACAAAGCTTAACCAATTCTAGGGGATCACACCAAAGGGACATCAAACCGCATTCGTGCGCACTCAGTGTGTTAATATTGTGCATAATAACAATTTCTTACTAGGCATTACCAACACGCCTATTTTATCTGTGTTTTTATTCATATTAATTATAAATGGAATATTATAACTTGTAGATAAAATATGAGTGAATGTTCAATTTAACCGAAAACAAGATACTTCTATGTTAACACAAGTATAAAAGGCTTGTGATAAATGGCATATTTTGAGTGAGCGAGTGATTTGGGCGGCTCGTAACAGCGAGGTCTTGAGAGCCGACGAAGGTGACTGAGGTGAGTATGGAGCAGCGCCGGAATCAAAGGGCGGGGAAAAACGGGAGATCCTCCAAAAGACCCGCCGAACAACGTCATCGTCCGGTGCGATTCCCACATGTGAAGATCCGGGAGTGGGCCGGCCGAGGGTTGAACCCTGTTCGCCCGGGCGGGAGGCAAGCGGGCTAACCGCTTGGCCACACACTGTCCCGGGATGATATGATGTGACGCCATAGTATGTAGATCATTCTCGTGGGGGTGGAGGTGACTGGATGAGGACCCGAGAGACGTCGACGGGAGACTGCGAGAGGACAGATGCGCGCTGATGACCAGGAGAGGAGGTTATGCTTCACAACTGTGGCGATACTCTTCACGAGACCACAGAAGTTGAAGTACGTGTAGGGACTTTGTTTTTCTTTGGGGGCGGTGTTGGGATTCTAGTATCACACCGAGAAGTTGGTGGCCCACTTTAACTTTTCCTGGACTTCGAGTCAGCCGTTCTGTTCCGGATTTTGCCTTCATGGTGATACAGGGCTAAGTGACATTTATGAAGAAATACACACGTGCTCGTGCAAAGGGAAGGAACTCAAGGGCGCGAGTTGAGCAGATAGGCGCCCGGGGAAGTACTACGGAAACAAGGTTCCCGTAAGCTGCAAGTGTCGTCACTGTGCGGAATGAGTTGATGACCGCGAGTGTGTGTATGAGATCAAGCGAAGCACTGCTGGCATTGAAAGGTGTTTGGTAGGGAGAATATCCCCGGCTCCTGACTGTGGAGTGAATGAGTGAACAAACATCTCGTGAGCATTAGCAACATTCTCGGGTGTTTTGGTGAGGGGAGTCCCTTCGGCTCTTTGTTATTTGTGAACGGAGGCTGTGTGCGTGTTGACATGTGGAGGACATGGTCTGTGAAATGAGGCATATATTACAGCATTTACCTCTCGGGAAGCCTCTAGTTGAGTTTTCCAGTCTTTTTTTTAATACTGAGTTATGTTTTACACCCTATGATCGTATATTTCAGAAGTAAAGCCATATAAAGCCATTTATTGCGAGATTTGTTAAATTTTTTGTAGGGGTTTTTTAAAGGTCAAAAGTAAAATGTTGCGAAACGATTATACGAGGAATTAGGATCCTTTTATNTTTTTTGTGGGGGTTTTTTAAAGGTCAAAAGTAAAATGTTGCGAAACGATTATACGAGGAATTAGGATCCTTTTATGGGAGTTGTATTGTAATTTGTTGTGTAGTATTTTATTTATTGTAACGCATTTTGGTTGGCGATAAGTGAAAAGAGTNGGGAGTTGTATTGTAATTTGTTGTGTAGTATTTTATTTATTGTAACGCATTTTGGTTGGCGATAAGTGAAAAGAGTTTCAAAAGGCCACAATTATATTTCAAAACGTAAATTATATTGTTTTTTTTTGTGCGGTAGCATATCACCTACCCTGGAAATCAACTAAAGTCAAATTTCCATATCCTGCTGGATTTTGGGAACGATTTGGATTATTAGCTTCCCCACAACTTCCTTATCTTGTTGCTCTTAGAGTAGGAGTTGCGGAGGTTGAAGCAGAGAGCTGTGGTGGCTGTGATACGACGCCCCAGAGTGTGGGCCGAAATCGGCGAAATAAAGGAAATATGATTGGCTGGAACTGTAATTAAGAGCAAAAGATGAGAAAGGTCTTTAAGATATTTTTTTTCCTGTTCTCACCACAGTCTGTGCGTTACCGAACATTGTATTCTTCTTGGCGATGGATGGTTTCAGTATTTNTTTTTTCCTGTTCTCACCACAGTCTGTGCGTTACCGAACATTGTATTCTTCTTGGCGATGGATGGTTTCAGTATTTTAGGCAGTTCATCGAACGAAATACTTTTGAGAGATCCGGTAAACATAAAAATGACTTGTTATCGTACCTTGGAATATTTCGATAGAACGTCTAAAATATTTCATTTCTTTCCCGTTCGTACTTAAGAGGATGAAATCAATGCCTGAGATGCACCGGTTTTCGCAACTAACCCCTTCGCTTCAAATGCACAAGCAATTTTTAATTTAGACAACATGACCACACACATTCAAACACACACACCACACACATTCAAACACACACACCACACACACATTCAAACACACACCACACACACACACACACACACACA
>NQII01000161.1:1022694-1057062 GCA_002778355.1 Clitarchus hookeri
GGGGGGGGGGGGTTTTCTCAAATTCCTACCAGATGTTCCCATTTCATGCTCTTGCATTCTGTGTGTGGGTTTTTCTCAGTCCTCCCGAACTCCTTTATCTTGTCACGCCCTTTCAATCCTTCATACAGATGTCCTCACTTCACGCTTTTGCATTCCGTGTGGAGGGTTTTCTCCGTGCTATCCCTCCCAGGTCCCCACAATAACGCCAGGGGTTTCTCCGTGCTATCCTTCCCAGGTCCCTGGGGTTTTTTCCGTGTTTACCCTCCCGAGTGTGGAGGGTTTCCTCCATGCTATTCCACCCAGATCCCCACCAGGATTTCAGGCTATCCCTCCCAGGTCCCCACCAGGATGTTAGTCATTCCACTTTGGTTTTCTCATATTCCTTCTAGGCTCCTTACACGAGTTTCATGCTCTCTCATTCTACCTTGGCTTTCTCATATTCCTTCTGGTCTCCTTTTACCTGACGTCCTGGCAAGGACGAGTCTAATGCTGTCATTACACCTGCGCGACACGGAGCGAGGCCTGCCCATGCATGCTAGCCTAGTGTCGTACCGTGTGCGTGCCAAATACATCCTAAGTTCACCTATAAGCATAGTTGGCCGCAATTTCCGAAACGTTTATGGTATAGTCACCAAATTCATAACATAGGTATCACTCTCCGGCAACGATAAGGACCTCGGGGTTAAGTATACCTTTGGGCCTTCGTCTAAGCATAGTTGGCTGCCATTTCCCACCCACAGCAGTTATAGTCACTAAATTAATATCATAGGAGTAGTCTCCGATGACAAACAGGGTGGAATGAACAAGTACACCTTAAGCCCTCTTATAAGCACAGTGGCCCTGCGTTTCCCACCCACCGAAGCTACGGCCACCAAATTTATATCACATCCATCACTTCCGACTGCAATCAAGGATACAGGACAAGTTGACCTTAAGCCCTGTTACAAGCATAGTTGGTCAGCATTTCCAAACCTTTNCCAAATTCATAACATAGGTATCACTCTCCGGCAACGATAAGGACCTCGGGGTTAAGTATACCTTTGGGCCTTCGTATAAGCATAGTTGGCTGCCATTTCCCACCCACAGCAGTTATAGTCACTAAATTAATATCATAGGAGTAGTCTCCGATGACAAACAGGGTGGAATGAACAAGTACACCTTAAGCCCTCTTATAAGCACAGTGGCCCTGCGTTTTCCACCCACCGAAGCTACGGCCACCAAATTTATATCACATCCATCACTTCCAANCGTTTCCCACCCACCGAAGCTACGGCCACCAAATTTATATCACATCCATCACTTCCGACTGCAATCAAGGATACAGGACAAGTTGACCTTAAGCCCTGTTACAAGCATAGTTGGTCAGCATTTCCAAACCTTTGAAGTTCGGGAACATGTAACAACAGTCCACGCATGTGAAGAAAATAAAGGTATACATACAGGCGCGTCGAAAAGGTACGGTTGCATGTAGGAGTGTAGAGTATGTAATAGCACACACATATGCATCGGCCTGCACTCACTTGTCTAGCAAATTGGGGCATACTGATATCCCTCTACCCCACCACAGAGAGAATTACAACATAGTTTCGTATTCGACCGGTTGGATGGTGAAATAAATTATTGCAACCAAAGAAATCTGACCGGTTGTTAGACAGAACTGCTCGGCGTCGGTACTGCATAGCATGTAGGAACCCCTCTACATGTGGGAGGAATAGCACGGAGAAAATCCTGGCGTCATGTTGGTGACCTGTGTGGGATAGCATGGAGACCACCCTGGATTCTCGGTGGTGATGCAAGAGCGTGAAGTGGGGATATCCGGTAAGAAGGAATGAGAGGGCGTGATAAAAAAAGGAGCTCGGGAGGACTCCGAGAAAAAACCTCACATGGAATGCAAGAGCATGAATTGGGTACATCTGGTAGGATTATGAGAAACCCCCCCCCCAACCACACGGAATGAAAGAGCGTGAATTGGGGACATCTGGTAGGAAGGAATGAGAGAGCGTGAGAAAATGGAGGAGATCGGGAGAACCCTGAGAAAACTCCCTACTCGGAATGCAAAAGCATGTAGTGGGGACATCCACGATGGCCGCCATATGCCAGGAATGGCAGAGCAGGTGGTTGCCACGTGAAGTTATCCAAGATGGCCGCCATAGCTCCGCAGCCTCCAGCCCCGAGCACTAGAACCCCCATTTTACAACTACTGTCGTCTGTCGGGTTGGGACCAACAACGTGTTATTCATCTGAAGACTTAATTTAAAATTTACGTCGTGGCTCCCTTTATGTCAAGCGTGCTTTACGGTACGAGAGCCCAGAGACCGATCAGGCGTGCAATATTTCTGCAGATGTTTTCAAGTGCCCTTCTTGCATGTGAATGTCGCCGAACTATTCTTTATGACGGCTTTAATATATAAACGCCGTATCTCCTATACAGCTAATGCTCGTAAATTTTTACAGCAGAGGAAATGAAACTGAATAAGAGATAAGTCTCTCGTATAACGGTCAACAACGCCGTTCAGCTTGTACATCTGAGCACGTCCTGGGGGAAATTTTTTTAAATTTTTTATGGGTGATAAGTTTTTCCATTTGGAGAACACCAATCTCGTGTGCACAACTCCGATAAAAACAAGATAAACCTGCAAAGAAAAATTGGTTTGCTGGAACATAAAAAGCATATCTACGCAATGTACATGTTTCGTGTTCTCCAGTCCCCAGTGAATGGCCATCACTGGTTGGTGAAGAGATTCGGGCGGCTCTTAACATCGAGGTATTGAGAGCCGACGAGGGTGATTGAAGTGAGTACGGAGCAGCGTCGGAATGAGATGGCGGGGGGAAACGGGAGGTCTCCGATAAAACCAGCTGACCAGCGGGCCCCGTGTGTAAACACTAGACCTTCATACACACATCGCGACAACTTCTCTCCACTCNGGAATGCAAAAGCATGTAGTGGGGACATCCACGATGGCCGCCATATGCCAGGAATGGCAGAGCAGGTGGTTGCCAGGTGAAGTTATCCAAGATGGCCGCCATAGCTCCGCAGCCTCCAGCCCCGAGCACTAGAACCCCCATTTTACAACTACTGTCGTCTGTCGGGTTGGGACCAACAACGTGTTATTCATCTGAAGACTTAATTTAAAATTTACGTCGTGGNAACTACTGTCGTCTGTCGGGTTGGGACCAACAACGTGTTATTCATCTGAAGACTTAATTTAAAATTTACGTCGTGGCTCCCTTTATGTCAAGCGTGCTTTACGGTACGAGAGCCCAGAGACCGATCAGGCGTGCAATATTTCTGCAGATGTTTTCAAGTGCCCTTCTTGCATGTGAATGTCGCCGAACTATTCTTTATGACGGCTTTAATATATAAACGCCGTATCTCCTATACAGCTAATGCTCGTAAATTTTTACAGCAGAGGAAATGAAACTGAATAAGAGATAAGTCTCTCGTATAACGGCNTATACAGCTAATGCTCGTAAATTTTTACAGCAGAGGAAATGAAACTGAATAAGAGATAAGTCTCTCGTATAACGGCCAACAACGCCGTTCAGCTTGTACATCTGAGCACGTCCTGGGGGAAATTTTTTTAAATTTTTATGGGTGATAAGTTTTTCCATTTGGAGAACACCAATCTCGTGTGCACAACTCCGATAAAAACAAGATAAACCTGCAAAGAAAAATTGGTTTGCTGGAACATAAATAGCATATCTACGCAATGTACATGTTTCGCGTTCTCCAGTCCCCAGTGAATGGCCATCACTGGTTGGTGAAGAGATTCGGGCGGCTCTTAACATCGAGGTATTGAGAGCCGACGAGGGTGATTGAAGTGAGTACGGAGCAGCGTCGGAATGAGATGGCGGGGGGAAACGGGAGATCTCCGAGAAAACCAGCTGACCAGCGGGCCCCGTGTGTAAACACTAGACCTTCATACACACATCGCGACAACTTCTCTCCACTCTACGTTACCGGGTCAGCCTTCTGATAGTGCAGATGCTGCAGCTCCTGACAGAAAGTTCGGAAACGCAAAGTTGGGCGACTTCTATTCTCTTCGTCACGGAACTTCCCAGCAAAGTTGAAAGTTTCCGCGGGAAATATAAGAATGACTCTCTCCTTCAGTTTAAAGTTTAGGCGACTTTATTCCGGCGTCCTAAAAGATTTTCACGAGATGAGAATGACCTCGTAGCATAAGTAACGCTGTAAGAGAACGCGGGATTTAATGTTAAATAAGTTAGCTGAACGCTTTAGGTTTATGAAAGCGCTGATATATAGGGAAAAAAATGGAACATCTAGATACAGGACGTTTGTTGTTAACAACGTGGGGGAGATATTCTGCAAATGTTTCTATCAAGCCATCATTTACGCCGTAAATGTACACATTTCATGGTGGCACTAAATATTACGCTAAAGAGCTTAGTAGAGTTTGAATGTTTATGAATAGTAAGACCATTATTCGCCATTACCTGTTGCGAAATTATCTTGAAAGTATTTCTTTTGGCGTCATATGACACAAATTTAATTCTATGTTGAAATATGTCTTCTTAAAACTGAATTACGTAAGTCTGGGCTGAAATTATAAATAAATATTATCTGTTCCTTGGATTGACTAGTACGTATTTCTTTGTAAAGGTTAGCCGCATAATTTTAAATTATTTTAAAGAGTGTGTGTATTTACGCGCACTGAAATACCTAATGATAACATTTGAATAATTATCTTGAGCTTTTATAGTTTTAGTGTTTGGTCGTCGTTAACAGTTACCGAGATGTTGAAGAAAGTGTATGTTGTACTGATAAGATCGTCACAAACCCGGAAGTACTGATAGGCGAGGTTTGAGAAACGTACCACAAAATNAACCCGGAAGTACTGATAGGCGAGGTTTGAGAAACGTACCACAAAATTTACTTGGAAACCCGGAGCTGGCTTAGCGCCGTTAAATACATAGACGTTGGACACGCACATATGTGTTAATTAGCGTTTTTTTGAAGTTCGTTGCTTATGACCTAGTTTTTCATAATGTGGGAAGTTACTAAGACTTCAAACCCATGGCTTTGCACACAACGGGCGCTCTTCTGAACACTTTATTTGCGTATGCGGGAATGTCGCACTATAGAAAAATAACCGTATAATAGCGGAAGATTTACAGACAGGGCCGTTAGTATATACAGGATGATTCTAAAATCATGGGAAAAACATTGAGGGGTGGTAGAGCTCACTAAAACAAACAATTATTGTATAGGAATATATGAGCGGAAGTGATGCGTTGAGGCACAAACACAACAAATAACACATTAACGGAAACATAAAATGTTCATTAGCAGCATACTTAACGAGTGATTCCGTACAGAAAATGTTAAAACAGTTGCTGGAAATGCATCCACCAACAGTCACGCATGCTTGGCGACCTCTACATATGGCGTGATTGGCTGACAATGGTGGCGTGCGTGAAATACCCGGCGTATTTGAATCTGTTCGCCAATCACTCCACCGACGCTACCAAGCTTGCATTACTGTCGGTGGTAGCAATTTTGAGCAATTATTATAAACATTGCTGTAAAAAGGCATTTAGCGGCGACGTTGTAAATAAACAATGTGTTGCATTTCATGTGTTATTTTTGTGTTTGTGCCTCAACGCGTCACTCCCGCCCATATATTCCTATACAATAATTGTTTGTTTTAGTGAGCTCTACCACCCCTCAATGTTTGTCCAATGATTTTAGAATCGTCCTGTAGACACGTGGTCCATAATGACGAAAGTGTGAACTGATCTGCGCACTCAAATCTCGAATCTTCTTTGTATTTCCTGTACCGAGTCCTTACGAGTGTTTATTCGTCAGCTTTGCGACTATAAATTCATATTGCCCAGAGACGTTAAAACATTTATGCTACTAACCACTAACCATACCTTCAAGTAGAGACTAGAGCAGCGACAACTAGGAACAGTGAAACACAAGTCGCAGTGACAGATAGCGGTGACGTGTTCCGTCATTTTATCATTACACCTTCTCTGTGAACTCCGTCTTTGTAAACCACAATAACAAACGGCTTGGATAACATTTAAAATCCATTACAAACTTTAATGTGCTTTTATAGAATATAGTGTACAATAGAATTGTCTAAATGCGAATTATCAAACCACCGCCTTATTTAGTGATATCTGCTTAAGAACGATACAGCTTATTTATGCACTACGCATAGAGGCGTTCATGATGTATACAAACACTCTTTACGTGACGAATTTAATGAAAGAAGTGATTAAAATATTTATGAAATTGTCCCCATTTTTTATATATTGAATTTTGCGTGATTTTACCGAGATATTTTTTTTTCTTTTGAAAGTATAATTTTAAAATTTAGACACGTTAATAATTCTTATTTTATAGACACGTAGATATGCATTAAATTTAATTTACTTGGCTTCAAATGTATTTAATGTTTGTTTAAAAGTCACATATTTCGTAATATTTGCAGATGTTTTCGCTGTGTTTGCATCAATGTGTNTGTATTTAATGTTTGTTTAAAAGTCACATATTTCGTAATATTTGCAGATGTTTTCGCTGTGTTTGCATCAATGTGTGATGTCTTCTTTTTGACGTAATATTTCGGATACGTTAGAGAAACGATGGCATTAGAAATGTGGAACACTGAAGAGTACTACTTTATAAGTAAACCTGTATTCCTTAANTGTATTTAATGTTTGTTTAAAAGTCACATATTTCGTAATATTTGCAGATGTTTTCGCTGTGTTTGCATCAATGTGCGATGTCTTCTTTTTGACGTAATATTTCGGAGACGTTAGAGAAACGATGGCATTAGAAATGTGGAACACTGAAGAGTACTACTTTATAAGTAAACCTGTATTCCTTAATCACCACGACAATTTAGATAGTAGAAACATGTATTGGGGCCGCGGTGGAGTAGTGATCAGACTACTTGCCTCCTACCAAGGCGAACCGAGTTCAATTCCCGGAGGGGCCGCACCCGGATTTTCAAACGTGGGAATCGTGCTGGACGATGCCGCTGGCCCGCGGGTTTTCTCGGGGATCTCCCATTTCCCCTCACACTTGCATTCCGGCGCTGCTACACACTCACCAGGCTTCACCCTTATCGGCTCTCAAGGCCTCGATGTTAAGATCTGCCCAAATCTCTTCACTCACTCACTCACAAACATGCATTATAGCTCTTGCCCTTACAACTGAAACGGTTATATGTAACAAGAAAAAGAAGCCTTAGCGAAATGTGATTTGGAAATTTTTTTTTTCGTTCCCTCCATATATTGTATATACATTTTTTTCTGTCGCGTGTTTAAGATAGGCACCAACTTTGCACGTGACATATTCCAGATACACAGTGGAGACAAAGAGAAGAGTAGAAAAGCAAATCGAGGAACAGTGTGTGCTCGCTATCTGTCGCTGCCAGGGCCCCATGAAGCAAAAGAGGATTGCGAATTTTTTTCTCTGACGTCAGAGCAGCGACGGTTGCACGGGACGCGGGCTCGTCGGGGNGCAAATCGAGGAACAGTGTGTGCTCGCTATCTGTCGCTGCCAGGGCCCCACGAAGCAAAAGAGGATTGCGAATTTTTTTCTCTGACGTCAGAGCAGCGACGGTTGCACGGGACGCGGGCTCGTCGGGGTCCCCTGCTCTAAATTATGAATGACAAAACAAGAGCGCAACGGTTTTGCCAGCTGCTACGAGTCGATAACGTTGGTACAACTCTTTTTCTTTTCGCGCAGTAAACAGACTGGTCTCGGGACTAGAACAGTTACAAAACAAAAATCGTTAAACTCTGTTCACGACAAAGTGAGCGCTCAACCTCTGAGAAATGTCACTGCCTACAGCTGTGAATATTTTAACGGGAATACTGACAGGCATGCGCCCAGTAAATTTGGTAGCGGCGGATGTAAAATAGTTCCATGCCTTAACGTTGATTAAAAAGTGTTACGTAAGCATTTGTAAATATAGAAATAATTAATTTAACTTTCTGTTTTTTTTTAAATGCACGCACGAGTAGGAATTAGCACATTAGTAAAATATTTACTTCTGTTATAGTATCACAGTTTCGCTCGACTGAAGTGCGATTAAAGTGATGGGGCCAATGGCAATGTTAATTTCACGTACGATGGAAGAATACAAAGCATGCATACAAATAGATCTTAAGCAGGGCTTATGAAAGTGCTCATTTTACCGTGAACAACCTATAACCACGCCAATNCATGCATACAAATAGATCTTAAGCAGGGCTTATGAAAGTGCTCATTTTACCGTGAACAACCTATAACCACGCCAATCGCGAGAAATAAGGTTTTTACATGTGGTCTGCGCAGAACTGGACAGTTTTAAAATAAAAAGTACCTTTCATGCAAGCGATCGAAATGTTTGTTAGGTTATGTTACCGCGTCTTAAAACTGCTCGGAAAATGTCGCAGCTTACGGGTGAATGATACGTACTACGAGAACAAGCCAGTGCATTGTCGGTGCTTCCACAGATGCTTCTTCTCAAAGAAAGGAAATCCTTACCTGTAGGGGCAGTGATATTTCGCGAAAAGATTTCGAGACAAGATACAGTCCAAAGCACTGTAGGGTCGTCCAGCTTNTATTTCGCGAAAAGATTTCGAGACAAGATACAGTCCAAAGCACTGTAGGGTCGTCCAGCTTCTTTGATTGGCTACGAAAATGTTCTGGCTCGTGTTAACCGTTTGCTCACGAATCACGAAGGTTCAGTGTCGGAGTTACTTAGTCCTGGGTGNTTCTGGCTCGTGTTAACCGTTTGCTCACGAATCACGAAGGTTCAGTGTCGGAGTTACTTAGTCCTGGGTGGCTTGATCAAAGACGGACACGGTACCAGCAGCCAATGGAGGTATAACAACAGCTTAGGTGTGTATATAGTATTGTCGTGTACTGTGTGCTCCTATTTTTACGCGGAAAGTCACTGGCCCTACTTATTTGTTATTTATTGCTAAACGTCGAACGTCGTTGTCAGATTTCGGACACACAACTGCAATAATACGGAAAGAGAGATTCTCTCCTTCCCACTTAATGTAGCTCGTTCAGCGATTTTCATGTAATACGGAAACCTACACTCTAAAAATGAAACAGTTTAAACAGCTTCAAATCAGCTAATTTTGCTGTAAACCTGTTTCAAACAGCAGCACTTGAATTCTTCTGTTCATTTTTGTCCGTTGTATTCCCTGATTGAACAGCGATTTCTACTGATATCTAGTGAATTACACTGGCCTCGCAGTGACATTTTTGTGCATTCCACTGATTTAACAGTTCATCAACTGAAGATTCAGTAAGATAACTCTGCTGATTGAAATCCCAGATTCAGATTTACGGTGCTGCACCACGCCTGAAATCCCCCCCCCCTCTTCCCGGTAGCGGTCCAGTCTGCTTCTGTGTGAGAACATCCATCCATAGCAACGTCTCGATCATACTGTAGCTTGCCTGGCTCTCAGTCAAGACGTCCTGGGTTCCAGCTCGCCCACGTGCACTGCCGCGGAGTTGTTTCTAACTAGTGGTTTTACATTTTCCCCGGGGCACTTGCTGGCGCGAACAGAGTATGGGGGTTTTCTCAGGGTGCTCCTACTTTTTTTAAAAATATGTATAACACATTTGTATTTTCTCTCTGAATTAAACTGGTAAAAATCTTCCTATGGACGACCGCTCCTCCATACGGAGTGATGAGCAGACTAATTCTCGGCCGACAAATTCCTAGTAGCTCGATATCTTTCACTGGAAAACTGGTGGGTTGAACTGCGTTTCCGACAGCTGACTCGAGAAAATGGAAATTTTTTTCTCCCGTCGGTTACTCTTCGTGAGTGGTCTGCGTTGATTGGCATTGGTATTAAGCGATTTTTTTAAAGCACGGAAATATCGCGGTGGGTAGCCCACTAACACCAGTAAATTANGCACGGAAATATCGCGGTGGGTAGCCCACTAACACCAGTAAATTATTTTCTGGGGACGCAATGTGTTTTGAGTTGAAAGAGAAAGAGAGAAAGAAAAAGAGAAAAAAAGAGAAAAAAAAGAGAAAAAGAGAGAAGAAAGAGAAGAAAGAGAAGATAAGAGATTTTAAACAGTGCTTATCAGCTGAAATAGGTAACGACCTTTATGTCGATGAAAAAGGTCAAGTGTCCTGAGAAAATCTGCCGGATATCGCCAACGTCCTCCACGCTGATCCTGTTGCCAACGTCGTCGATCACGTTTCGCACATTCGCACATTCCGCCGGGAATCGAACCTAGCTCGCCTTGATGGGAGGCGTGCGCTCTGGTGGCTGTGCAACTGTTGTCGAGAGAATGGTGTGAAGTATTGAGCGTGTCCGGTCCTGTGTCGGTGCCAAATAATCATTATAGAAAGGGTGCCTGATCTCCACCGCCACGTTTCATGGTTCATAAAATATTTTATGCATATTTACAATCATGTATGCATGATTTGATCGTGATCTCTGTTATACCTAGCAGTAAAATAATTATATTAGATTTTTTTCGTAAATTTTTAAAGTTATGTATTTCCATCGTGCTCGGTATCGACGGCCGTAGTATTACAACGATTATTTCCCCAATCGATTTACATATATATGGGTCATGGGAGGCTATTTTTGCATGACACGGTTCCCGTCAATAGCTGCTAACCACANAATCGATTTACATATATATGGGTCATGGGAGGCTATTTTTGCATGACACGGTTCCCGTCAATAGCTGCTAACCACAATCGAAGCGACACCGCAATGTGCTGTGAGAATATTCCGTTAATAAAACAGCTGATAGTTAGGGCCAGTGACTTTTCGCGTAAAAATCGGAGCACACAGTAAGTAGACTTCAATACTATATGCACACCTCAGCTGTTGTTATGCCTCCATTGGCTGCTGGTGCCGTGTCCTTCTTTGAACAAGCCACTCAGGACTAATTTACTCAGACACTGAACCTTCGTGATTCGTGCGCATTCGGTTAACACGGGCCAGAACATTTGTTAGCCAATCAAAGAAGCTCGACGACCCTACAGTGCGTTGGATTGTATCTTGTCTTGAAATCTTTTCGCGAAATATCGCTGCCCCTACTTATAGTGAGTAATATATGAGCGATTTTTTCGAAGTTTCTTCAGCGTATATGAGATTTCATTCCGGCTTGAAGAGTTGCGGAGTTCCACCCTTCAAGAAATTCATTTTTTAAAGGTTGTAGTGGCATCGATGTTATGCCCGGAAAAAAAAGCTGGAGTTTTAATTAAAAATAAAGTTTTCTCACAAAAAAATTAAGTTTTGTGTATTACAGCTTTGTTACGAGAGAGAGAGAGATNTTAATTAAAAATAAAGTTTTCTCACAAAAAAATTAAGTTTTGTGTATTACAGCTTTGTTACGAGAGAGAGAGAGATAGAGATAGAGATAGGGATAGAGATAGAGAGAGAGATAGAGTGTGTGTGGTAGAACCTAGCAAGTGTGATCATGAGCGACAATAAGGGTGAAACGAGGCGTGGATGGGGCTGTAACGGCTGTAACGAATTGACGTGGAGGGAGTNATCATGAGCGACAATAAGGGTGAAACGAGGCGTGGATGGGGCTGTAACGGCTGTAACGAATTGACGTGGAGGGAGTCAGTCTGATCTATCGAGTGCAAAGCAAAGTTAAGCCTATTAAATTTCATGTCTGTCTGATTTGATAGTTAGGGTTGTGTGTGTGTGTGTATGTGTGAGCGCGCGCGATCGACTGTAAAGCTATTTAACATTTAGGAGAAATGTGTATAAGGAGGCAATTTCATCGTTTCAAAACTTGATGGAAGTCTGCCAGAGTGGGGAATGAATGATGCCTGGTCCTGTGTATTCATTGCAGCACCAGATATGGCTTAATGTCTCCTCGACAGCGGGGTCAATAAAGATGGAACCCTCGATACACACAATCAGTATCAGAGGCAGGAATCGAACATGGCCTACGTTAAGGAACCATCCAATCGTATCCCTGGAGTGATTTCGAGAAACCATGGAAGAAACTCAAATCGGGATATCTGAGCCGAGAATTGAACCTGGGTCCTCCCGAATGTACGTACGGTGTTTTATCACGGCAGCGCTTCCTTGCGTTTCATAGCAGCAGGAGCGTCACCCCACCGTCGCTGGGTCGTCTACAAACGTGTGCATTTCGCCTCGCAAACATTTATGTGGATGTCATTCCTGGTCGCTCTACCATAGAATTATTCTACTGGGATATTGGATACCTAAGCGGGTTAACGGAAAAATGCGACATGAAGTGCTGGAAATTACAAAACTTTCTTCGGTTGCAAGAATAGAGCTAGCAGCTGGTAAGCCGTTGCGGGTCTGGGACATGTGCCGTCTTTCACAGCAACCAATAACAGCACATGACCCTGACAACTTAAAAAAAAAAAAAGTGACCTATTTCTCTACATTTTTCTACATGCACAAATTCCCTCACTATGGACTGTATGGAAAAGCATTCGCCCACGTTGGTGTTTTTTTTTTAAAACTGATTTTACTCTTGAGGGGTTTTAATAAGTCTTAAGTAAAAGGCTGACGATTTCTGCTGGTGTTGCATCAAGGTCCATTTTTGGCGACGACATGTAAGTTAAGCGTGGCTGGTATTGTGGTGATGACAATGAGTTTATGAGCTTCTGAAACACATTTTTTCTTTCCATTCTTCGAATTTAACACTGATGATTTTATTCCTTGCGATTAATAATGTATCCGACAATGACTGGTGATGCCAAAGCACGCGTGGTGGACAGAGAAACCAGATATTTTTCAAACTGATTAGTGCATTAAGCNCAATGACTCGTGATGCCAAAGCACGCGTGGTGGACAGAGAAACCAGATATTTTTCAAACTGATTAGTGCATTAAGGCATGCAAAACTGTGTGACTGAAGTAGGATAGGCATATTGTAATTTTCCCTTAGTATGTTTTTAGCTCATGCTGCGANCATGCAAAACTGTGTGACTGAAGTAGGATAGGCATATTGTAATTTTCCCTTAGTATGTTTTTAGCTCATGCTGCGAAATACATGATTAGAGTTGTGAAAATTAACGGCGAACAGTCATGTTGAAGTTTCCTCACATGCACACTGACGGACGGGAATAGGCTCGACCTTGCAATGTGTTCAAACTTTCACCTAGCAATTTCACGATTAAATATAATGTTACAAAGAAGGCGCCGGCAGGAGATGTGCCGATTTATGGAATTTTTATATTTGTTAAAATCATGAATTAGACAGGGGGGCTATTAAAAGTGCGCGAAGAAATATAACACAACCCTCGTAATATTGTAAGCTGACGTTGAAGGTCAGAAATATAGTTCTGTTCTCGCTGGGGAGTGTTTTCTTAGACCGTGTGGCGGGAAAGTTTTTAAGTCATTTTCCATGTGAAATAGTTGTTAAATAAAGAAGATGATAATATAATTTTACAGCTGTTTTTTCCGCCGCCCGTGAAAAAGAATTCTGTATTCTCTTGTGGTTTCTGGTACTCGAATTTGTTAAATTAGCGTGACGTATTTTATCTTTTTTTTTTCTTTCGTATGATTGCGTCTCGCTTACGTACGAGGTCCTGAGAGGATTAATTCATCGTTCAGTGGTGTACTGTGAAAATGTAAATTTCCTTCATAAGTGGGGGGAAAAAAAGAATACGGGAGGTGTTAAGAGTTACGTTTTTCATACAGCCCATCCAATTTTTTGGCTTTGCTACGTGAAAAAAAAATATTATGATCTGTTTTAGTTTGGTGATCTGTCCATCCTGCCATTCTAGACTCGGATGTCTTTCTCATTAGTGTTCGCCTGTTTGACTAACGTAAAGAGATAGCGTGACTTTTTATTTTCGAGGAGGTGTACTAGCTAAAGTGATAATAAAATTGTAAAGTTTACAGTCTCTTGAGACGGAGCAAGTTGTTAGGGCAAACGGGAACGAGCAAGGACTCGGCCAAGAAACCATATCCCGGCATTCACCTGGAAAAAAAAAAATCGCTGAACGAGTCGAGAATTGAATCCGGGTCCCCCTGAACATGGGTCTCCCCTGATGTTGATTTGTGTGTGCAGATACCATCTGTGTTTATTATCAAATGAAATGAAATTAGCGTGCGTGATAAATAAAACATGCTGTGGTAGCGACAAGCCCCCCCCNAACCCCTGTTCTTCAACAGAGTTCTCCGACGGTCAGTGCGCTAGGGCAAAGTCCAATTCAACACCTGGTTTAGCGAGGCTGGACGTGTGCGCGAGCTCAGATCACGACTGCACGTGTCTCTCGTTAACTTCTGTAATGGAACTCGTATATCCACGTTTTTAAGTACGCTTTTCTCTTAATAGTTTTTAATGTGTCTATCAGTCTCGCCTGCAATTGCGATATTTCGGGCCCTCTGTGTGTAGGTGTGTTTGTGTACGTGTTTGCGTGTTTGACGTATGGGCAAGTGGAGAATTACCGTTATTCACAGAATCAAAATGTATCTTTGGTTTCGCCAGAATTAATAAAAAATTTCACTTTTAATTTTTTGTACAAAAAAAAAAAACAAAGGCGGAGTTTGAGCCAGAATTTATTTTCAAAAAAATTGGTACATATAATTATTTTTATACGTTCGAAAGGAATTAACATTACTCAAAAATTTCATTGTCTCCGTAATGCACTGGCTGTAACATGCTCTAATTTTTTTCGCACTTTTGAATTCTTTCCTTAGTGTCTCGACAAGGTTGAAGGTTGGTGAATGAGAGCTGTATGCGCGTGTCTTTGCTGGAATTCGTATTGTGGTATAAATCTGCATGGCGAACTAGCATCTCTGGGATAAACCTATGTTTTAGTTCGCGTAATTCATAAAGAGTGAATACTATTGACAGCTGCTGGCATAGAGGCGACACGCATATACATACACACATGCTCGCATGTCACTTTTCATTCTGCTAAAGTCACGTAGTAGTGTGTTTGTGACTCTGGAAGGTGGTTTTTGGGTGGAATGCGTCGCTAGGGGGGAGGGGGGAGTTTATCGCGGAACGGATATACCTCTTAAAGGAGCGAGCGCATGAAAATACTGAAATTTTGTTTGCCGAAGGCAACTTTTTTTTTTGTGATATTGTACTTGTCGTGGGTGTACCTTTACGCTAGCGTCTCCTCACGGTATATCATTTTTTCCCTGCAAAACTTACTATACGTGCATTATTTATGCGTATAAAATGTTTTATATGCTGACAATGGGTGCTAGAAGAATCGCCGCACGTGGAGTAACCATATGGGTGTATTATTCCCGCTGCCTAAATGTTCTAATGTACTGATTTTAAACTTGGGAGGAAATGTTTTTAATGACAAGCGTCTATGCCTTGGTGAAGAGGAATGCACGAGCTACTTCCTAGTGCATATCGCATACCGCGGGGCAGCCAAGTGGTTTTTAACTCTGTTTTTGGATTTTTCGAGAAATGATTACTTTANATGAATTTTAAACAAATGTTTTGCTGAGGGGGGCAAGTGTGTGGTTTAGTGGGGAGGGGGAACTCGGTGATTGGTTTTTCTTTAATATTTACTCCGAAACACGCTGTTTGTATTCTTCTTTCTCGTGACGTATATTTACAGTATGAGGTTTTGCAGTATTTTTGATATCTCGCCTTTCGATTCGAATACCTTTCTTTCGTTGAATGGGGTCGGTTTTGCAAAGCTGCGTTCGAGCCACACATTAAATTTTATTGGTGGTGTGTTTATGTGGAGAGCCAACAACGATGTTTTGCCCCATTCGAGCTAAAAATGTGCAAACGTCTTTCGAATACCCGCTCTCGTTGTGGAGGCATAGGTATTTAGACTGTGTAGGAATGCAGTTTGGACCTCCACGGAAACCACTGGCATTAACCAACCCAGACCCTGCCACGATTCTTGGGAGTGATGGTCGATGGCATGATGGTGGATACTCATCCTGAACGACTACATCTTATTGTTAATGCGCTATTAAGAAGTCTCCGGAAACACATATTACCCATTTTCACCATATTACCTGCTGAATAAAAAAAAATACTGAAAATACGTTGTAAGAAATGCTTGTAACAGGAACATATATTGTTTACTGTCTAGATCATGAAACATGTCTCTTCGAGTGTGTTCACAGCCAAACTGCTTAACACCCCACCCCCCGCTACTCTACACCCACCGCTACTATACATCACACGCCAACGTTCACATCGTTCATTCGGCTGTGTATTTAAGCAGATCGTATTTATGAGTAGGGAAGCTGGTTAATACAACTGGTGATATATTACAGTATTTTCGCGTTAGCTTAAATCACCTCATTTGTATTCGTTTTTCAGACGCTCTCTTGATCTGAATATTAATCAACTGCGGTGAAACGGAAACCGAGATTAGCTTGATAGGTCAGCGCATCCATCATAGAGTTCGCGCGAAGAATTATTTCCTTAAAGCAAGCATTCATAATGGCTGTGTGGCATTAGTGTAGCAGACATTTCTGTTGGAGCACAGGCATACTTACGATAAAACGATGAACTCTTAAATAATTATGAAAAACATGTGACACAATTTGATTTAGCATTATATATACTCCCATCAAATTCACCTCAAGAAGATTTTGATACTAAAGAATGCACATTTTTGTGTATCGTTTTTATTTAAATTTAACAGTTTTGTAATGCTGCATAAACATTTTTCAAAAAGTATCCAAGTGAGTGTCACAAATTATTAAACACCAATAAAATAATGTGACTGATTGTTTTAGTCTTTCCAAGCGATTTTAGTTATAAGTATGGATAATATAGGTGCTTTAAATTAAAATTCATAAAAATTTAAGGACTATAGACATATCCAGATCTGCATATTTATTAAAAAGAATTTAACTCTTTTTGTAGCGAAATTGGAAATTTGGGGGTATTGAAATAATTTCTTATTGGTTTTTAATGCTCTCCAAATAATTGCATATAAAATTCGACAGCTTACATTCATAGTTTATTCACTATANAATTTGGGGGTATTGAAATAATTTCTTATTGGTTTTTAATGCTCTCCAAATAATTGCATATAAAATTCGACAGCTTTAACATTCATAGTTTATTCACTACATATTCACACCTTCTGATTCAAATCTCAAAAAAAGTTACCACATGCAATGTATTTTTGGTTATTTCTTATTTAATTATATATCACAGGTGTTTTACACACTCGTTAACATTAAATTACCTTTTTTTTCCTTCGTTAAATGAAATTTTTACTTCTATTTTGCCTACAAAATGATAACATTTATATAGTATTCATTATGACTTTAAAACCTAGAAGAAAGATATATGTTGTTGAGAGAGAGAGAGTAAAAATAGTTCTTATAAATCTATTACTAAACTGCGTATTTTTTCATATATTTGGAAAAAAAAAAATCTTCCTGATATATTGAGTTTTCCAGGTAGCACTATTGAACAGAAATCTCGTTGTTATAATATATAAAAATACTTGATTTTACTATCTGTACAGCGCAAAATGTGATTGTGATTTTTTTGTTTCTGCTTGGAGGTTTTTTTTACACTTTTTTAAAGGCTTGCTTAAGGATATGCAGTACAAACTCCGAGAGTAGAATTTTTTTATCAAACCTTTGAAAAATCGCCCTATGTCTGACGTGTTTAGTTATTCACTAAATATGTAATGTACCACAAGCGTTTTATACCTCTGTTAACGTAAAATTATCCTATTTTTAGTTAAATGGAAGGTTTACTTACCTATATTTTATTTATAAATTTTAATAGTTCATTTATAATAAATACAAATAAAACAGCGAGAGAAAAAATGCTTTGGTAGCGCCTAGTAAGAAATAGCTCTCATGCTAAATATTATCACACAAGAGTTCCCACGAATTCGGTGCGTTGACCTTTTGTGTTATTTTCTAGACTTAGTTAAGCCTTGTCAGCTATAGTCAGAGGAATATCCTGGAAGCAGAACGTTAGCGGAGATATAGAAAAGTGTGAAGTAACCGAGAATGGACTATATCCGTGGTATGCGGTACAACGTCACTTCCTCTTTTAGAAAAGTTTTTTTTTTTCGGGCCGAGCAAAACTTTGGAAAGTGTGTTTCTGAAGCTATAACTTGCCAGTGTAGCAAAGTGAAGTATGTTGAAGTAGAGAGTTGGGGAGCGTAACTGCTCTGTCAGGAAGTAGGGGATGTGGCGCTCGCCATCAACGGAGGTTCATCCGGTTGTAGAGTTTGTGGCACCCTGGCGTAGTGCTGGCCCCAAGTCTTCTTTGCTCGAGGCTCATTAAATCGTTTTCACACTAATGCTCAATAATTAATAAGTTTAATGAAAGGAAATTAAGTAAGATACTACCATGTCAGCTTTATCTTCAATTGTTATTGAAGCTCGCAGTCATAATTTTACTGAAATATATGTTGACAGAGCTGAGACATAAATTTACATACATATCACATATTAAACGTAATTTACAAATACATTGTTTTACAGTTCTGCATCACATTCCACGCACGACGTATTTAGGAAACACCCACACACGTCATACATGAGGCGATTTTTCAAATGTTTGATTAAAAAAAATTGCGAAGATTCCGCGTGGTGGTAATAGATGCTCGGTCCTGCTGGCTGCAGCAGTCACTGCGTTGTCTCCAGCGCTGCCTGGCGGCTTTCTCGGGAAGCTTGNAAATGTTTGATTAAAAAAAATTGCGAAGATTCCGCGTGGTGGTAATAGATGCTCGGTCCTGCTGGCTGCAGCAGTCTCTGCGTTGTCTCCAGCGCTGCCTGGCGGCTTTCTCGGGAAGCTTGCTGGGGGGNTTTACTGAAATATATGTTGACAGAGCTGAGACATAAATTTACATACATATCACATATTAAACGTAATTTACAAATACATTGTTTTACAGTTCTGCATCACATTCCACGCACGACGTATTTAGGAAACACCCACACACGTCATACATGAGGCGATTTTTCAAATGTTTGATTAAAAAAAATTGCGAAGATTCCGCGTGGTGGTAATAGATGCTCGGTCCTGCTGGCTGCAGCAGTCACTGCGTTGTCTCCAGCGCTGCCTGGCGGCTTTCTCGGGAAGCTTGCTGGACTAGGGTGCGGCAACTCGCTGCGGCCGGAGTTAATTACCGCGATGCCTGAGCGATCGCAGTTAATTACTTTCCCCGCGCTCAAGCCGACAAACAACCCCCAGGGACGACGACGCGCACCGTCGTAAACGGTCCTTCTCCCTTGCAGCAGGTCCCCGCAGGCCGTAAGCCCAGCAGACGTGAACTCCCGCACCGCCAGGCGAATATTGCGTTTGCAAATGCCATCCAAGACCTCAGCCGACTGGAGGTGAAATACCTTCTATAAATTGACGACACTTGAATGTATCTAATGTTCAATTTATATATTTGATGTCTTCAGGCCAATTTGAAGGCTTAAAAAATATAAGTGTTTTATTTAATAAAATGCAGTTTTTAATATTTAACATTTACAAAGGATTTAGTTGAGGGAAATTTTATTTTTTACTATATTTATACACCAACATTTATAGATGACCAACGTTAATTGTCTACTAATTATAAGAGTCACACTTAACACTTTAAACACTGTACCTGTATGCCATAGGTTAATCATATACTTATATTGTCTGACTTAAAAAATATTATACATTCATTTAATCAATTTAATAATGAAATCTGGTATGCAAGGAATGTGATATGTAAAAGCTGCCTCTATAAAAAAATATCACAGGGTTGAAAAAACTCCCTTAAACCTTAAAATTGGCAAACGAGTTTGTTAAACTGATGTGCACCGTTGCATCTCTCCACTCTTGCTATAGGTGAACGTGAAACTGGTCACAACCTTGAACATAGCGGGCCATTCACAAGCATCCATTGGAACTCCTGATGAGTGTCGCATGTACAAGTGAGCAAAACACTTGGCGAAAGCAACAAGCAACGGCCAGTAAAATGTTCAGCTCGTCACAGACATGTGCAGATATTTCGCTGCATAGTATCGCCGAATGTTGAACGTGTTCAAACGGATCCCGAAGTCTGGTGAAGTACGTGCGGATCGTGGGCGTCGTACATCTGGCTCCTTCACGGCCTCTTGGTCCGGCTCGCTTAGCCAGCGTCGTGCAGAAAACATACCTTGCACTTGTATCGTCGGGGCGAGGCGCAGTCGTGACCAGGTTCTCCATCTGGAGGAGGGAATTCTCGCTGTCGAAACGTTCAAGCAATAGTACCTCAGTTGCAGCTTCCCACTGGCCTGATTGCCGTCTTATGTGTGGGGGTCCTTTCAGGCCTGCCCACATCATGATAACAATGTGTTCGATTGCCTCACGGATGGTGGCCGCCAAGGTGGATACAAGGAAAGTTCCCGGTGAATCCGGCCGGCGCTGGGCCTCACCAAACCTCCCCTCCAGGTGGCCGATACCAATTACAAGGTTATACCTGGTACAAGCAGGTTTTTAAGGCCCGAAGGCCAGCACACCCTCCATCCTCCCGCACTGCATCTATAACTCTGATGAGAAAGGCAGTGCACGGCACTTTCTCCTCTTGGTCTCTTCGGGCCATTCACTTTTCTTTGTGCCGTTACTCGGTATTCTACCGGTTTTCTCTTTTGTTAAGCCTTTACCTGAATATCCCATTATGGGTCATCGGAAATTTGCTCTCTTTGCCACTTGTCGAAGTCTTCAAGTCTTCTTTCGACTTTAGTGGCAAAGTTACTCCATATTTTATTGAGAGCTTTATTTCTCAGTACATTATCCATATCTAAGTGAATACCCTGCTCTTCAAGGGTGTCCTGGAGCCATTTCCTAAGATCTTCAGTCTTAATACACTCACTGATGACGTGTTGAACAGTGTCATCCACTCCGCAGGCCTCAACCTGGTACAAGCAGATGCATCACATTCTTTAAGGATTGTAACCGGTATTTCTCAAAGAAAATGAAAATGAGAACTCGCAGACAACAAAAGAGAATCTGGCCGTTGCGGACACACGATTTAGTTTTCTTAATTGCTGTGCATAGATACAAGTAGTTCCACGGGGCCTGCCTGTCCACAGTTTCGCGGGTTATCGCACTCTGCATTTCCCCCGACAGAAACTTCGATCCACTACGATACCTCATACCACACGAGTGTGGTACTGCCACTCTCTGACGGAAGTCACGTCCTGCTTTAAGAGAGATTTCTCCTCACATGATTCCCGTATCTCCTGCACAGTGCTGTGCGGACGTGGCAGTGGACACTTGCAGAGTTTCCTCTTCCAACATGGCGGAAGACAAACGTCCTGCCAACATCCTGGTGGGAGACTTTCCCAGTATATGTAAATGGGGCTACGGGAACAGGAGCTGGGGGCCGAGGGCGTGGTTCGTGGAATATTTTTCCATTTTCCCCTCATAAGTTTACTTTTTCCCTTGAAATCAGCCGTTTTCACTCAGAATTTCCCTTTTCCCCCAAAATTTCCCATTATTCCCTGAAAAAAGGACCGATCCCCCTATGTGAAAAAACGATCCGCAGAAGGCCCTTTTCGTTCAATTTGGGCGGGTCGCTTTTCACCCTCAACAAGCCTCATTTTCCCTCGAAATCGCCCCTTTTCTCTGAGCCAGGAGTTACAGTCCGGCTCGAGTTCTGATACGCTATAAAATAAACACCTCTTATTACAAATATTAAAATTTTTTATGTAGCAATGGCAGAAACATATCACATTGTTGCTTATTAAAAATATATCTCTCTTTACTGTCTGACCAAAAAAAAAAAAAAAAAATACCGTGCGTAGGTCCTAGGTGCCTAGTGCATGCCCGCACTTGGTAGTGCTTTGAATAAATTCGTTGCCAACTTAGAAAACTGCCTACCAGTGTTTCTAGGCCGTTCACGGTAAACTGAGCACTTTTGAAAGCTCTGTTCAAGATCCACTTGGAGGAACATTTTGTATTTGTTTTACCATATGTAAACTTAACGTTGCAGTGGACCTCGTCACTTTATATTCACGCGTCGGTAAAATGAAACACTAAAATTATTAGAAAACGTAGACATAGTACAAATATGATAATTCTTGCACTTGTATGCGTTAAAAAAAACAACAAAAGCTAAAGAAATAATTTCTGTTTGATTAAATGTTTACCTAACACTTTTAATTCAACGCCTAAATATGGAACTATATTCCCTCCGTCGTACCAACTATACTGGGCGTATGCCAATTAGTATGTCCATTGATATATGCGCAAGGTTGGGGCAGTGATATTTTCCAAAAGTTGATATCAAAAGTGCTCAAATAACTGTGAACAGCCTATGATATATGTAGGTTTGTTTTAAAAAAAAAGGCTCCCTTTACCCTGATCAACCTACAATCTGCAACATCCACGTTTATAGACAAACATATTGAGAGGTAGGGATGTTGAAATCGGGGGAAAAAATATCGATATTATTTATATTGGTTATTTATAAAATCATCGTTTTACGAAACGATACATCGAAAGAGAAATGTCGATTTTCGGTACTTCAGAATCCTAGATTTTACGTATTAAAGGACTTGACAAATGTAGAATTGCTTGGAGTATTACATATTGAGGACTCGGAGCTTTGTAGAAAGATGTGGTGACGGTGTTAGGTAAATGTGGCCAAAGTAAACATACATTTTTTAAATTAAATTTTTGCATTCAAACAAAGTTTAATAAAAGAGCACTTTAAAAATATTTAATTTCCGGTACCTGGGAAAAGATATTGATTTCGATAAAATATCTCTAAAATATTCACCTCACAAAAAGTATGGAATATTGCGAGATATGGCAGTTTGGGTTGTAGGAGTTACGTAGTTATTTTGTGATCAACAGAGAGCGCACTAACGCAACATTCCTGGGACAAGCTGAAAACAGCAGTTTTTATAATCGCCCACAGCCTTCAGAAACACTTGCGGATCTCGTAAGAGCTGCCCAGATGGAATGGGACCTTCGTCCGGAATATGACAACACATTGATTACAAGCATGCCACGGCGTGTTAGGGGACTGTACAATGCACGTGGAGGCTATACACGGTACTTAGCTGCAGTGGGGAGAAAGAACCCTTTCCTAGTCACACACACCATTAAGTTAAGTTGTTCTATAGTGTTTATTTGTCTGTGACATGGGACAAATGTATTTTGGCTAGAAACACGCTGAATTTCACGTTTTGTATCGGCACCGTTGGTAAAGGCTGTTCAAGATTAACTAAGCGCTTGTGAAATCAACCTTAGAACAATGTCACTGCCCCTGCCTGCAGACATTTTAACGGGCCTACTGAGTGACATACATCCAGTAAAGTTGGTAACGATGAATGGAAAGTAGTTTCATGTCTTAACGTCGAATAAAAAGTGTTAGGTAACCATTTGTTATAACTTAAATTATTTCTTTAGTTTTCTGTTTTTTTTCTAATGTATTGAAGTGTAAAAATTAGCAGATTTCTAAAATATTTTATATAATTTTACAGTTTCACTTGATCGACGCATGAATAACGTGATTAGACCCATAGAAATGTTAATTTTACATATCGCGGAAGAATACACAACGTTCATACAAGTAGATCTTAAGCAGGGCTTTCAAAAGTGTTTATTTTAACATGAACTGCCTATAAATTCTAATTGCTATGCTTTCGTTTATGTATATTTCTAACCATTTTGCTTTATTTATGTATATTACAANGGCTTTCAAAAGTGTTTATTTTAACATGAACTGCCTATAAATTCTAATTGCTATGCTTTCGTTTATGTATATTTCTCACCATTTTGCTTATTTATGTATATTACAACCTTTTTGAGAGGTGTTTATATCGACGTTTATTATCGATATATCGTTGATATACTATCGTCATTTCGACATGTCGATATTTTTTTTTTTTAATATTTATCCTATTTAGTAAGCCATACCGAATTTACCTTGGCTACATTTATTATTACATTAAGGTTAAAGTTATTAAGTTCTTTAGAAAATTGATTGAACACAATTGGCCATGGCTTTTAAAGTTATTGTATATGTTTATTTTAGCTAACTATCTGACAGGGTTGAAGTAGCTTGTGTCAAAAGAGTTGGTGAAATGTTCCGTCCCTCTGACGGTCGCGTGGTGGTCTCCAACTGCAACTGCGCATGTCCGCTCCTGGAGGGGGTGGGGTGTAGGCCCTAGCGCTGTCTGCCGGCGCGCGAGCCCAGTCCGCCGTCGCCGGCCCTCGCGAGCGACGTGCGTCCGCGGCACAGGCATGCTGCGTCGTGGCCTGCTCTTCGCGTGCTTGCTGCTCCACGTCACCTCGGCGTGGAAGATCCGCCACCACAAGTCCCAGGCGAGGTTCTTCGGCCGCGGCGGGTGGGCTGATGTCGTGCCCTTCGCTGCCCACCAGGTGGTCGACGGAGGAGGCTCGTACCTGCCGGAGGGCGCCGAGGACGT
The DNA here is from genome assembly GCA_002778355.1 of Clitarchus hookeri. Classification (NCBI taxonomy): domain Eukaryota; kingdom Metazoa; phylum Arthropoda; class Insecta; order Phasmatodea; family Phasmatidae; genus Clitarchus; species Clitarchus hookeri. The sequence continues at coordinate 1,047,012 of NQII01000161.1, forward strand.
GAACGTGGGCGTAAGACCGGAGGAGTCCCAGTGGGAAGGTTGGGATGAGGTCGCCGATGACGACTCTTGGTCGACGACGGGATCCTGGGTTGACCAGGAGGAGGATGACGGGTCCGCGGAGGCGTTGAGGGAGGAGGAGCCCGAGTACGAGGAGGTTGCCGATGACGACCCCCCGGACGGGTGGGAGGACGAGGTAGAGGCGACGACGGAGGGTCCCTGGTCGTCGGCGACCCCCACAGGGAGGTGGTCGGCGAGCCAGGTGCGGCGCCAGGACCCGGGGGAGGTAGCCGTCGTCGACGACGACCCGGGTCCGCGGGCGGAGGTGGACATCGTGACGCGTTTCCTGCGCATCGTGGAGTCGCAGCAGCAGCTCGGCGACAACTGCACGGCGGGCACGGACCTGCACCTTGGCGAGGGCGTCGTCGACCGCTACGCGCAGGAGCGCTTCCGCGTCGAGGCGGAGGTGGCGGTGAACCGCGCCAACATGCTGACGCGCCTCTGGAAGTACGCCGAGTCACGAGTGCTCGCCTCCGAGTACCTGCTGCGAGCCTCCGTGCGCTCCATGGTCGAGTTCGACGACGACATCTTCGCGGCGGGCAACTGCTACGACCAGGGCGAGTACAAGCACTACGGCCTCTACTGTCCGTACGCGTACCGCCTGCCCGAGGGCCCGATCCTCGCCAAGGACTTGGCCGTCGAGTACAAGTACCTCAGCAACTCGTCCGAGTGGTTCTTCATAGCGAGGAAGAACGCCGAGAGCGTCGTCCGCAACCACAGTCAGTTCAGCCGCGGTGAGTCGCTCCTCATACATGTCCTCACTACTATATCTACTTAGGAAGACCAGGGTTATTTAATTAGTTTCCCCATCGGGCCCCTTACAAATAATCACAATGGCTTCTAGGCCGTGCTCACTTGTCTCAAAATTCGGGATATCTCATACATAGCCAGTATATTATCGTAAAGATGAAATACATGAAATAATATATAGGTAGAGACCTGAAGAATTCGCGGATTAATTTCGAGACATGCTAGAATTCAAAACACGCGTGTTTATATAACTTCAGCCATTGGTCCACGCGGTGTATGATACCTCCTGGAGAACGCTGGTCCAATCGTCGCCTTCCGCTGTGACAGCAGACAACCAATGTGCAGTTAATATCGACATGTGTGAACATAAGACTGCAGAGTCTGCAGGTCATTGAACGCGCTAATTTTTCAGGTCTCCATATATAAGCTGATTCTCAATTAAAATACATGAAATAGTATACGGGATGTTTCTCAATCAAACCGAAAAACATAGTGTTATGACTCCCGACGACAAGGTGATTCGAAGCATGTATACAACTGATGGCCAACACTGTTCCTGGCAGCGGTACACACTCGAGAATGTGCTGCGGTCGAATGAGTTTATTTGCAACTTCGCACGATAACTATTTCTTACTAGGAGTTACCAAAACACCTATTTTTTCTCCGTTTTATTTCGTGTTAATAATAAGGTGGACATTATAATTTTTAAATAAAATGTAATCAAAAGTTCAATTTAAAAAATGATACACTTTTATTTTAACACAAATATAAAACGCTTTTGATATATTACATATTTTGGAAACAACCAATCATCATCATACGGGTGGCGATTTTTCAAAGGACTGATTAAAAAAAGTGTGAATATATTACGAATATATTATACTAGAGCCAATATTGTTTGTCTATTGGCTACTTGTGCGAAGTCTTCGTACAGTATTGCTCACGACTCGGTCGAAGTTTTGTTTTCTGTCTCTTACTGGCTCAGAGTTATAGGCCATTCATGGTTACTTCACACTATTTTTGGTTACCCATTACTAGGGCCAGTGACTTTTCGCGTAAAAATCGGAGCACACAGTAGACTTCAATACTATATACACACCTCAGCTGTTGTTATACCTCCATTGGCTGCTGGTGCCGTGTCCGTCTTTGACCAAGCCACTCAGGACTATGTAACTCCGGCACTGAAACTTCGTGATTCGTGGGCAAACGGTTAACACGGGCCAGAACATTTTTTTAGCCAATCAAAGAAGCTAGACGACCCTACAGTGTTTTGTACTGTATCTTGTCTCGAAATCTTTTCGCGAAATATCACTGTCCCTACTTATTACGTATATTTCCGCTACATGTAAACACAAACACTGCCTCGTGACTACGTTTTAACTGTCAAATGCCTGTTTACTGTTTTCAGCTGCTCAAAGAATTTTGCCATATTTAAAAAAAACAGGTTGACGTGTTACGCCTAGGGTGATTTTTCAAAGGTTCGTTTGAAAACATCCGAAGAAACCGCGAATAGATTATACACACGGCGTTTGCACACAACTGCTGTCCAATCACAATGCTAGAACATACAATTAGTAGAGACCTGAAAAATTCGCGACTTCAATGACCTGCAGGCTATACTCTACAGTCTTATGTGCAAATATGCTGATATCAACCACCCATTGGTTGTCTGCTGTCACAGTAGAAGGCGACGATTGGGCCAGCGTTCTCCAGGTGTCTAACACCGTGTGGACCAATGGCTAAAGTTATATAAACACACGTGTTTTAAATTCTAGCTTGTCCCAAAAGGAATCAGCGATTTCTTCAGGTCTCTAACAATGAGTGTTTGACGTTTACCCTGCCCTGTCGAAAGAATTCGTCAGATACTCTGTTCTCTAGTTATGACTTAATAAACTTTGAGTGCACGGAGCAATACAATATATATTTTATTATTGTAACTAAAAAAAAAAATATATTCTGAGAGTTTTATTTTGTCGACACATTTAGTAGCACAAGAGTTGGAGTTAGATATTCCCGCTCGTCTCTGTTTCTTTTCATCCAGCTGCAACGCTCGATTGTACGCATGGTAGGGCGTGGGTTTTCTTTTTATCCGCAAGCAAACTTCACCGGTGATTGCAATAATGTTTGAACTTTGGTTTTATATTCTCTGTATTGTAAAGCTTTGATTACCCCAGGGTTTAAAATGACATTTAAACTTGCGCGCTACCAGGACAGTTTTTTATATAACTCCATTCGTCTCGTAGCACTTGGACAACACAACCCACGTGATCGACCACAATCGCGTAAATCCAACATACGTTAAAGCATTTAACCTCTGTTGTTTTAATTTAAACTGGTGCAATAGTTGTGGAATATTCTAACTTTGTTAAAACAATACTATACTATTCGCTTTGAAGTGTGTGGAAAACTACTTTACCTCTAAAAAAAAAAAGATTACTTCAAGCGTGTTTCGTTGCAATTATAATTAAGTTATAGCATTATCATTTTTTCATGTCAGATTCGTACTACGTACTTGACTAAGGTGATTTTCATTAAATTATCGAAAGTTTGCGTGTTTGCAGTATTAATAAATGCAGTTTATAGTAAAGGACTTAATGTTTTTGTTGGGTTTATTTATTTAAGAAATTATGCTAACTAACTTACATAGTTTCCCTTTTCCTGACGGCAAGTTTACAGACATAACTATATTGTATTAAATCAATAGTCTTCTCTATAAATGTTCAAACAATAAATTTTTAAGCATTTGGGAACTGCGAACTGTAAATAACATTGCTCTTTTAAGAAAATAAACAGGCAGTTGGCAACTTTGGGTTAAAAAAACCCAAGCCCTAGAAAGGACTGTAACTATTCCTAAGAACAACTCGGCTCTCTCAGTCTTTAAGTGTGTAGTTTTACCGAAGGTGCTAGTGTTTAGGTAAAGTTGAATGACTTTCCGTGTAGCCAGCTTCTATCTTTTTACTGAGACAGTAGCTTTAGTAGCTTTGGAATTAAAGTATTGTGAACCCAATGGTTTTCACTAATTGACAATTTTTTTTAATTATCTGCTGTAATTATAAATTAGTAGGAATTCTAAGTCTGTAAATTTCAATAGCCCAAGTTCTGAAGTAGTAATTGTCAACTATTTAGTTTCCCAAAATTGTGTATTTTGGTATCGAGCAGAATTTACTGGACGGATTTTGATGAAATTTTCAGTTTAAGATTGGTTTTTAACCAACTCAGATTCCAGGCCATACATTTAATCGTCGCGCTATAGCAACACGGAGTAAAGTAGTGTATGCGTTTGTTTTCTTTTGAAATATTTTCTAGCCTGAAATGCGAATATCATTGTTTGCCTACTTCACATTGTTACGTTGATGATACATAACATTGTTGAATTAAAAGCTACCTTTATTAATCACGATATCTATACATATTATAAAACTCAACGTCTCTCTGTCCGCTAGTGCGCTTATCACTCGAGAACCACTTATCCGATTTACGTGTTTTTGTTTTAATTCATAGCTATGTTCTCTGGCCAGCTTTTAGTATATATTTTGTTACGTAAAGTAACATAAGGAATAAGCAGTGATGATACTAGTGAATCAAGCCGGAAAAAAGTTTGCCGCCAGCGCGCTCTCTTGCAATACGCTGTCTAAACCAATTCCCGCCTATACTTTAAGAGATATAAAATTTTTTGTGAAAAAAGTAATTTTTTTGGCGAGTCGGTTGACCGTACACGGACGTGGAGAGCCATGGCGGCGGNCGAGTCACGTGCGCTCGGCTTGCTCTCAGTTGGCTCGCGTCGTTAGTAACAAACCAATCACGCTCGACCATGTACGTGTATTTATTGCGAGGCCGCTGCGAATTTTAATTTCGATTATTTATTTAAAAAAAGAAACAATAAATCTGTAATCCACGCGAGCGGAGCTACGGGCACAGCTATTCTATTTATATAAAAGTCTAAGTTGGTATGTGCGTATGTACGTTTGTTCTCTACGCAATTGTAACCCGTCTAACGAAACTGGATCAAATTTGGCAGGGATATCCTTCGGTGCCCAAGTTAAAATACTGTGGACGCCAAAATAAGCTCCGGTCTCCCTAAATAAGTAATTTCAAATAATAGTATGATACCCGGGCAACGCCGGAGCGCGTAATAATTATCTCGAAGTATTCATGATCAAATATTTAATCTTCTTGAACCTCTGTTACTCTAGCCGTAGGAATACGTAACTACCTATATCTTGCAAAGAAAAAATTTACTGACAAATTGTTTAGTATCTGCTTTTATATCTACCGAGGATCTTCCTAAGAAATGTAAAAAAAAAATTCACAACACACTAAACCTGAAATAGTCAAAACGGCTACAGATTAGTGAAAACCCATGAAAATGGCTTCACTGGACATAAGGACCAGCTTACTAGTTGTCACGGTGATTGGATTACACTGACGTAATGGTGATCTGCTGAATGAATGACAATTTAAATCCTATTCGTCCCATAGACTAAAGATTTAAACCCGGAACATCATAAATCGGAATACGCCTTCCATGAACTCGACCACTGAATGGTATTTGTGAATGTTTTTATTTTAATAACTTATGGTTTTCCTTACGCGAGATCAATAAAATATTATGAGTAAATCACTATTGAACATAATACACAAATCGTGAAGTATCCACATGGTATCTGCTATTCTATGCGTAATTTTTGAACATCATTACAGTAAAACCGAATAGGTAAAAATTTCCTTGTTTCAACCACCGAAAGAGGCGTAACCGACAGAACAGCCATAGGCAGATGATTTTAGTGATGAATCAGTGAAAACATGTCGTATTCCTTCACTTAACTACATCAGTCATAAATTTCGCTGATTTGTTATCCCCTTCAGCCACTTTTTCGATGTGATCTTCATTTTGACTGATGCGCTAGGTTAACTACGCTGTGCAAAAACAAAAAAATACTTATCTTTAGAAACAAAACAATAAGGAAATAATAAGTAACAACTTAAAACACTGGTCTACACGTGTTATTTCCGTTTGCAAAATGTGTAACGTTTACACAAATATGCAGTAAGCACTAAGTTCTTAATTTGAAGGACAATGTAACCATCATGGCGGACGAGTGTACGTGGCAAGGTAAACGTTTCGAGAGAGCCGATGAGGGTGAAGCGAGGTGAGAATGGAGTAGCGCAGGAATGCAAGGAAGGGAGAAACGGAAGATCCCCGAGAAAACCCGCCGACCAATGGCATAGTCCGGCACGATTCCCACGTGCGAAAATCAGGGAGCGACCCCGCCGGGAATCTAGCCTGGTTCGCTTTGGTGGGAGGCGAGTAGTCTGCCCACCACACCACCGCGGCCCCTACTCCGATGTGACGTGTGCACGATGCACAGTGTGGCGGTATGTCAAAGAGGCTGCGCGGAGTGCAGGTGTGAGTTATCATTGCCTGCTGGCTTGTACTGACCTTGGACATGTGCTCAACATTGACCTACCCTAAACCAACACAACTGTCGAAGTCACGTGGTCAACAGTGATGAACGTGTTTGCTTATATCTTATTTACTAAAGGATTATCCGTTATGTATGTATAAGATACTTTTACTACTGCGAATTTAAACTAATTGCATTAAAAATTTGTTAGAGGGAGTATAAATACAACTCAAAGCAACTGTTAGTGTTCTAACCTCAAATCTTACGCACATAATTTATGAAAGTTGTATTGGCAGAAAAGCAGCCCATTGTTGGAAAAAGTTATGTATCACAAAAGTTTTATAATTGTGTTAACATAAAAAAAACCTGCTTTTATTTCATTTAAAAATTTAATTATTTCATTTATATTTAATATTAATAAAAACAGTGATTAGATAAGTGTGTTCGCAATGCCTAGTAATAAATTGTTCTTGTACAGAATATTATTATGCCCAGTACCTTTGGTTAATTTCCTAGACTCGGTTACGCTTTGTTTGCACTAGGCGGAGGAATATCCTGTTAGTAGAACTTAAGCAGAACTTCAGAGAAGCGCGAAGTAACCGTGAGTTGGCGGTACTTGTGTCGACCCGCTAGTCGTGACGTCACTGGCTTAGTCTGCATGAGGTCGTAATGCCTTCAAGTCTTGGTGGTGACGACGAGGAGACCCACAACACTGAGGGAGATAAGTGTACTCTCGTGCGCCCTCCCTTTGTCCCTGTCGCTCTGTGTGTGAGTACCGCTGTGAACACGCCGGTCTCTGGGTCTCCGAGGGCCGCGCAGCAAGCATGCTCCACCCCATTAACAAGCTCCCTCACCGAGCCACTGTCGGGAATAGTTGGCGGCAACTTCCCGTCTGCGCTGCCAACACTCGCCACAGTGTTTTCCCTAGGGCTGGTGGCTTACCCTCCCAAGGTCAGCAACACAACCACGCCTAACCCTAGGCAAATGTGCGTTCCAGATACTCTCGTTCATGGGCTTAGTTTGTCGGTAATGCATTTCAAGTTATTCATCATGTCTAGGAGGCCATCGGGAGGGTTTGCCAGCTTAGAGATTACCGCCGTTATCAATTATACGGTAATATTGTTTAGGGGCAAGCTAGTTTATGAACACTCAAGGAAACTAAAGGGGAAGAGTATAAATATCTATGCCTGCAAAAAAAAATTATAATTACATATCAGAGTGCGACTGTGTTACGGCGCGCATCGTGTTTGGATTCGCTTCTCTGTACGGCGGCCTGCTCCTCGGCTCCCCTCCTGTTTTCTCCCCTCATTTCCCTCCCTTCATTTCCCCTCCTTGTACGTCAGCTTTTTTTTTTAAGTCAGGGGCTAGTTTACATAAGTTGTTACACGCCCTGTGCAGCATTCAATCTACGCCTCATTGTACGCCTGTGAAGAATATTGTCGGGTTGACGCCTGCTAGAGCTAATTTAAATTGTAATATGAGCTAAAACTGTCAGTTTATCCGCCCTTGGACGAGGCTTCTATGAGACGCCGTTTAATTAATGTAGTTGCGTGAACGGCTTATTATGCTGGAGCTTGTAAAGCGGTGAGTCGTGGTCGCAGATTTCAATTTGTGAGTGAGTTTAACTTTTTTTAAATAATTGCGTGATGTAGTATTGTGTTTATCTTGGGCTTCGCAGTGAGTGAAATTGTTTCGAAATTCTGGTTTTGGACACCTGCCTAAATTGTAGTTTCAGCCTAACTAATTTCTTGCTTCTCTATATGAATTGCTTTAACGTGTTGTGTGTTGTTTTTTGTCTGCTGCTCAATTATTTACTTAAAGTTAAATTGTCGCTACTGTGCTACCACGACTTACGTGTTGGGCGTAGTCTACTGCAGTGTTCTAATTGTCATCGTCGATTATTTTATTCGATGGAGCTATGGTTAGGGTCTACAGACTGCCTCCATCGATTCGCTAGTTTAACGTAATATTTTATTTAGGATTTTAACTTGTATTTTTACGTAAAGTAGTCTTTACTGGACTTGTAAAGTTGCCCTCCTTTAGTCAAATTGCCCCACTAAATACCTTGAATTTATCTAGTCATCAATGTAAATATTTGTATTTTAGAAAATGTTTTATATTACTATGCTGGTTTTCCAATTAAATATTTATTGTATATTTTGTAGTAATGTATTACTTTTGAATAAGCAATTGCTCAGCAATTTGGTATTTTGTATGAGTCTTTGAAGTATATCTGGTCAACTGAGTTACTTTTTGATATTTTTGAAACGTTTTACACTACTTGGCTTGTTTGCCAGTTAAATACTTATTGTACTTTTGAGCTACGAAATACTTTTGAGAGAGCAATTTCATCTATTTGTATGAGTATTTTAATCTTTATTTTTTGCATCGTGAGCCTTTGGCGTTTAAAATTTTACGTGCCATATTTTTTGTAAATGTTTAAAGCAAATGTTCAATCCTAATGTGCTGCTAACTTGTAAAATATTCTGAAATTACAGAGCTTGAAAGTGACATCGTCTTTGTATTATTTGTGCTATGGCACAAGTAATTCTGCACCAATCGTCTAGTTTTTTTTTGTTATATCTGTCTTTCGTATTTTGTAAATTTAATGGCCGAGATGGAATTCATGTACACACTGAAGAGGGATGATCTGATAAATTTCCTACGCAACCTCGATTATGAAGTGGATGAGGCCTCGACGGTGGCCGACCTGCCGTGGGCTGTTGGTATAGTCAGGGTCTGATGGCGCCACCCTCCGAGGGAGCGAACCCGGTCAGGGTCACCAATGGGCCCCCTAAAATTGACAAGTTATTCATGCTTTTCCTTCAACGTATTTCTCCACTGACTTCCTTAGAACCTGTCCACATTTTGCAATTTTTCATTGCCGTAAACAAATTAGCCAGTTTTTATTTGAGTACAGAGGACAGTTTGTTAGAAGCCATTGCCATCAAGTGTGAAGCATTTGTATTACAGTTACTACGTGAGGAGATTATGTCCTTAGCAGGTTGTTATGAATTCGCTTTTAAGTCAATGCATACCTGAAAGGAGCTATAGGCGTAACTAAATAATGAGTAAAGCAGTTTAAGATGGAGTTTGTAGCACATAAGTATTATACAATAACTGTTTACGTGACTATTGATCGGGGGAGCTTTAAATGGTATACCAATATGCTAATTAATTTTATTCAGTATTATTACCTCACGTCATTACTATTACAATCTAATTGGAAAGTTCCCGCCTTGTTCATGTTGCCGGAGGCTGATTATAGGAGGCGGTTAACGACGGCCGGACACACCCATCTTCAGTGGTCTTCTCTCTGGTCGGGTCGACGACAAAAGACGCCGCTACCGGTGTTACGCTGGCCTATATCGGGCGCGTTTACTGGCCGCTGGAGGGAATTTCTGCAACTGCCTTTCGCAAGGTATTACTGCAATCACGCTCGCGTCCTGGTTCAGTGTTTGAAGGTGTGATCAGGCAGGCCATCGAGCTAAGGCCTGATCACTTCATAACAAGATGGTACCTTTTTTTGGGTTTTAAATGCCGGGTAATTCAGGCTCAGTTACCCCAGCGCGTTAAGCGCCAGTGTGAACGCGACTTTATTTTTAAGACTTCAAAAGGCCGGGTGATCCAATGTGTGAGTTTGTAGATTCTATTTGTGTGCGTGCCACGATGCCTTGTGTCTGCAAATGAGCGAAACAGAATTAGTCAGTGTCATCGTTGACAATCCCCCCCAGTACGTGCGCAATGCACGCTCGTTTCCACGCCAAGTAATTTTCGCGAGCTGCGTCAGCTGGCAGTCGAGGTTCATGTCGCCTCGTGGCTTCCAGTGAATATCGTGT
>NQII01000161.1:1057131-1109633 GCA_002778355.1 Clitarchus hookeri
CCCCCCCGTGGACGGCAACTCCGCGCCACCTGGCCGCCTTTGTAATGCACATGACGTCGAGCGACGCCATTCTCCGGTGCGTTGCAGTAGTTGTGCGGCTCTAGGTCACGCATGTTTTCTGCAATCTCGTGCAGCGGGTTGTGTTCGTCAGAGCGCTCCCTCCTGTGCCTGAGCCTCTAGTGTATAACAGGAGACACCATTCCGAGCTCTGATATTATGAGTGCACTTCAGGTTCAGGACTTCCAGGCATATATTGTCACTACACACATAAGCACGTCAGGTATCATACAGCCAGGCATTTATACCAGTACATGTCTAATTTTTGAGCTTGAACAGAACTCTTAATTGAGAGCAGTTGAATGCTCCCAATAGAAAGAGATCACGCCCTTTCCAATCGCAGTGGGTGGATGTTCTCCACCCGAGGGTGGTTCCGCCTCACCTATCAACAGCATTATACAGAGTTGAATCTGCACATGCCACCTGCTAGAAGTTGTCGGCTCGGCAGGTGTTCGATGTCACAGAGGAAGTGTTTTCGTTGCGGCGAGCTCGGAAACCTGCGTAGTTCCCGCCAAAAGACGGGAAACTAAATGTGACTGGGAAGGGGGGCATAGGCCTTCCAGTCGCGCCAAACGTAAAGTCCCGCACACTGTCAGCAAGTGTTACAGTGTTGATCACGTGTTGACGCCGGGGCGACCCATTGTGTTATGAGCGATTGCTTTTTAAATAAACTGCTGGATTCCAAGATCATTTCCAAGAGGCGTGTCAGTTGTATTTCAGAGAAACGTTTGTGTTTCGCTAACGGCGACATCGTTAAGAGTAACGTTGCGGTGAATCTACACTTTAAGATTGGTAGGTTTTCTTGAACGTTTCCGTTTTGGTTTTTTTTCTCATCTGTCACACGATGCTATTTTAGGCCTAGAATTTTTAGGTAGGACTAGGGTATTAGTTAACCTCGACGAGTGTTATTTGTAATTTGGGTTCGCTCCGATCATCTGGATGGGATTGCAGGTCGACGCAGTTCCGGAGGTGTATTCTCCTTTCTTGGATGGCGCCAGTTCTGCCAATGAATTTCGTGTGCCTTTGAATCAATTGAGGGAATAATTTAACAAAGCCATCTCTCCGTGCATAGGAAAGTGTGACGTTCTCCCTTACAAGTTTTCACTGACAGACGACACCTCGGTCTGGGACCATCATTTTAAATGCCCCCCTCCCAAGCTGCAAGCATTCCGAGAAATCTTTCAGAAACTGTAAGAAGCAGGTGTTATAGTCCCTTCTACCTCGGATTATTGTTCGCCGAGTTACTTTGTGCGTAAAACGGATCGCGAAAAATACCGATTGCGGATGAACCATTTCCTGGTTAATAAAAATATTCATAAGGATCCTTTTCCCTTACCAACAATTGATTGCCTTCAGCACTTGGGTAAAGCCTATGTGTTTTCCGCCTTAGATTTGAAAAACAGTTACCATCAGTGTTTACTTGATCCATCGTGTAGGAAATACATGGCCTTCAGTACACCTTGGAGCAAATACTAGTTTACTGGTTTTCCTATGGGCTCCAATTTTGGTAGTCAAGCCTTGTCACAAGTGTTGGTTTTTGTCTTGTCCGAATTTAAGTTCAAATTGTCTTTAATTACATTTATGACATTATTGTTTATAGTTATGACCTTGAGTCTCACTTGTTTCATCTCCGCCAGGTTTTACTTAAAATGCAAAAAGTAGGTCTGTAAATCAAGATAAAGTCATCTTAGGATCCAATAAGGTGAAGTTTCTGGGATATTTGCTTTGTGATGGTCGTTTAATGATCGACCCCGACCGTGTGGCCCCCATATTGAATTAATCTCGTCCGAAAACTCTGAAGGGAGTACAGAAATCTCTTGGCATATTAGGTTATTACTCCAGATTTATCAACCATTTTTCTGAAATAGCAGCACCTCTTAATTATTTTAAAAAGAAGGAGTGGAATTCCAGTGGCGTCAGGAGCAAGAGCCGGCCTTTTCTCTGCTTAAAGAAAGGCTAGTTTCTCCACCGGTGCTTCTTCTTCTGGATTTTTTCACGCCGATTTATAGTCCAAGTGGATGCCTCTTCTATGGCGTTAGGGGCAGTCCTAAGCCAGAAGTCTGAGTTGGGTTTGACGCCTGTCGCCTTTGCCAGCCGCAGTTTGACTGAGACTGAGCAGAGACTTGGCATTTATGGAAAAGTAAACCTTAGCATGTATATTCGGACTTGAGAAGTTCGTCTCGTACATAGAGAATGATGAATGCGACTTGTATACTGACAATCAAGCCTTGAGTTGGGTTCTCAACCATCCCCAACAGCTGGGAAATTTGGGTCGCTGGGTGCTCCGCCTTTCTCGTTTTAGATTTAAGGTACATATTGTTCGAGGCTCCGATAATCAGATGGCCGATGCTCTGTCGAGAATATATGACCTGGCAGATTTCGAAACGGACTAGTTGGCGGCTCCTGAGGCATCCCTCAACATCATTCAGGGTTTCCCTGAATTTTTTGTCAAGTTGCATTAGGCTCAGGGTGATGACGGTTTCTGTATTCAGGCACTAAGTTACCTGAACAATGGTGTCGTACTTCCTTATGTGTCAGATAATGTAATATTGTATTTTACTTGTAAGAGTGGCCATGCTCGTAAAATTGTAGTTCCTGTTTCATTGAGACCTGTGGTGTTGTCCTACTTTCACGATTCCGTGTTTGGAGGGCACTTAGGGGTCAGCAAGACTTTTAACAAAATTACTGTTAGTTTTGTCTTTCCTATTTCTTAGGGGCGATGTGTCAGATTTTATGCGTTCGTGCGATCTGAGCCAGAAGTGTAAGCAGGCTCAACGTGCCAATGTTGGGCAGGCCGTCACGCAGATTACCCAGGCTCCTTGCATTATAGTCCTCTTAGATATTATTGGTCCTTTAATTAGATATAAGAAGGGTAATATTTGTATTTTAACTTTGTTATACACCTTTACAAAATTTATCTTGTTGCCATTCAGAAATATGAAAGCGTAATCAATTGTCAAAGTTCTTACTGATCAGGTGTAGAAGGTTCTCAGTGCTCCTGTTGGAAAAGTTACCCATAATCCAAGTATTTCACTTCAAAAATATTAAAACATATGTGCTTTCCCTGGGCAATCAAGCATTTCACCTCCAGTCCGTATTACCCCAAGGGTAACCGAGTTCAACGATTCAATAAGTATTTTAAGGCCTGTTTGACCATATTTTATAATCAGGATCATACTTTGTGTGATCAGGATTTGGATTTCATAAATGTGGGATTCAACAGTGCTTTGTATGATTCCACGCCCATGAAACCAAATTAATGCAAGAGAAAACAGGCCACCCATTACAGAAATATGGAAAAACAAAATTGCCAAGTAACGAATTTAAGTTAATAAACTTCATGCCCCGAACAGTGCTACATATTTATATTTCTGAATCGAAGAGATATTTCGATGTGAAAAAAAACCCTGGTATTTTATGTTGTATTAATATTGAAGCTTCAGATGAAACGCCTATGTTCACACGCATAAAAACCTGACCATTAAACAAAATTCATAGGAGAGTCTATTCCCCTAATACAATTTTTTTTAAAATTACAGAGTACGCGTCGTAATATCAGAGTTAAATACAGATTCTAAAATAGTCCCCAGTTCATTATAAACCTTTCAGAGATCCATACGCATGTTGGAAATGTTTCAGCCCAGGCATGCCAGTGTATCACATAGACATACGAACGCTAAATTTTCGAAATATCAGAAGCGAGAGCTAAATCACCCATTATCGGTGTTCATTTTTGCAACAAACTTTGTGCATCGTGCACCTTTTTCACGCCCAGAAAGAGTTCTGATGCTTGCTAGCATACTTGCGCTCTATCAGCCCCTCGTGATGCCACGAAGATACAAAATCTTGTATAATGCAAGTACATAAGCAATAGATTCACAAAATGTTTATGCAAATAACGTTTATTACCCATGCAAAATTAAAAAAAAAGTATCAGGCTGGAGGAGAGATTACTCAGGTCAGAAGGCCTACTGCAATCTGCGAAATTATGAAGATTTAAACACATCTGTTCAGGCTCCCCATCGAAAACAGCACCACAGGTCCAATTTGCAACGATGACCTATTCCACAATGTTGCTTAAGAGGAGGACTGCAGTGGCTAGAGCTCTCGTTTCCCATCACGAGTACCCGCACAGAATCCTTTCTTTTGTACACACGTTTTCGCACAGGAGATCCACATCACAACACCTGCCCATTCTTCACTCGGCCTCTTCACCCCAACACGACGAGACAAGCTCGATTCCCGACTCGGTCGCTCCCAGATTTTCGCCCTTTCATTCCTCAAAAACATTCCTTCCTCAGTTCGTTTGTTTGTCAAACAAAACTCAGCAGACTTAAACAGCCCGAGAGAGGCATAATACTTCGGATTGAACCATATTCCTCCAAATGTACTTTCTTACACAATTTTTACTTAAAATAGACCCTTGCATTTGATTTTATACACCTCTGAAATAATTACTTTATCAGAAAAGCAGTGGGATAAGGTTCAATATATTAAACAGATCACAAATAAGAGCACATAAATTTATTATCCTAATTTTTCCATATATTCAATCTTTCAATCTTTGCAGTTCTCTGATGATTGCAGATCATGGATAGTGCACAATGGTTTCATTCAACGTAGCTCCTTTCCTTAAGTTCACCGATGATTGATTGGCTTGCACAGTAAGGAGATATCTTCAAATATCTGAGTCTATCAACAAGAGCATTGGGGTCTTCAGGAAATATGTAATTAGACCTCTTGTCGCCTTCTGCATTATTCACAACACTTTTTTCAGCAAAGCCTCTGGGGAGATGTGTGAGGACGTCGAATATATCGCCACTGTTTTCACCGTCAACACTGTCTTCATTATCGTATCCATGACCCTTCTCTTTTCCAGCAGAGGCATTACGCGGTTCTTCGTCAGCACAAACATCAAAGAGTACGTAAACTTCCCAAGGAAATCAAAAACTGGAACTTAAAGTTTGTGTACCTGAACGTGAAGTTTGTGAGCCGCCTGATTCTCAGTATAAATTAATGATAAAAAACATTAATAATCCACCTATAAATTATAGTGAAATCACGTAGTCACCCTCGGGTCATTTTTCAACTTATTACGTCAGCCTAACAGGTTGTCCTAAACTAACATATGAAAGTCAGTAAGAGCTATTAAAATTAAACTAGGCCACAGAGCACTTAAGAATACAGAAATGAAACAGCCCGTTCTACACCGAACTCTAATCTCACGCGTTAGCAAAATTGACTCACTGGCCAGAAAAATGTTGGAATGCCGTTCGCCAATCAACGCCAGGTATTCTACTCGCCAACCTGCACCTCGGCCAATAGGGAACTTTTCGCAGCATGCAGTAGCCAATAAAACGCAAGACTGTTCCCAGAGTCTCGCCCAGCCAATCAGAGAATGGGCACGTCCACTTCAAAGGAACCGCCACGCCGTTTGGTCTCTTTGTCCTTACTCAGGGTTGCCACAGGACTAGATAACCTGGTAAGTATGGAAAAGTCAGGAAAATTTTGTGTTATTATATTGAAACAAGCTTGTTATTTACTCGTCATTACGACATTATTATTTTTCATTTTCAATTTGTGTAAGTATACAGTGGCCTCTTTTTTACCCTGCAAGTGCACGATCATTGGCCCAGGACCGCACTGGGTCTCTCGCCTCGCGTTTACGGAGGACACATCCTAGGGCGTGGTCGCGTGAGTGCTCTGGTCATTTGCAACACCCAAGAGTCTGTCGTGAAATATTGCGCATTCGCGTCTGTGCTCACCGCTCCGCACATTACATTACAGAGCATGTTTTAGAGATGAAATAAAATCGCGAAAAATGTTTGAGCCGACATATCTACTATAACACTCTAACTAGTTTATTCTTTCATGATTGGATGAACAAGGTTCTGACTCGGCTGAGTTGTTTGCAGACCAATCACGAACGTTCTGCCTTATAGTATCATAATCCTCATTGGCCCAGTGAGATGGGGTATTAGCTTCATACATGCATGAAAGCCAATGAGGAAAGAAAATTGTCTGACATGTGTACAGTACGTTAAATCCTAGCAAACAGTCGACTTTTCCCGCGATAAACCATCATCTTTAGTGATGGTACATGAGATCGCCAGCCTGATCAAGACGCGATTTTCTTGATCGCACTGCCACTCTAGATCACAAAATTAACGATCTGAGCTCTCATGCGACCAAACCCTAAAATTTTCATGACAATATTCACTTTACAATAATAAAAAGTAGGCCCATTTCGAAATTTACTTTATTTATTACATATTTCATTACAAAAATTACTTTTTTAATTAGTTTTCATCGGTGAAAACTATGTACAGTTTATTAGAAAAAAGAAGGAAAATTTTGGAACGCGTTAAGATATTAAATACGAAACAAGAGAAATAATGAACACATCTAAATAATTGCAATTAACTGATTTGTTTCCTTATTTTTGTCATACATACGCTATAAACCGAATTTTTGTATCCAACCATATTGGATATCGGTATTTTTGTAAGTATTATGATTAACGACATTATTCCAGTATTAATCGTTTTTGGTGCCATTTGAAACTGCAATAACTTTACACCGTATGCAGTGTCGGTGAAGGTATTAAAAAGCATCTTATCACATGCAACACATTTCTTAAATCAATTTTCCTGTTCGCTCGTGGTTTAACAGTCAAACACTCGGCGTCTCCAATTAATTGGATTGACGCGTGTGATATTTACATGGCACATTTTACTGGTACCTTTATTAAGTGTAATTACTTCAATTTATGCATACATATCTGACCGATATGTTCAGTACCACTCAGTATTTTCACGAGTGAATTATTACGACTTCAGGCGACGTCCATGTTGGACCTAAAGCTTGACCTCTGATGATGAAATTTACCTCCCGGAAAACTTGGAAAAGTTTAAAACATCAATTTTTTTAAAACTTTATTTGGTTCACAAGATTTCCAAAGAAAGACAAAAATAACAAAATATATGTTTTTTTTTAACTTCCGGAAAAATAAGTTTAGGAATAGCAATCCTAGATGTGGTAATTTAATGCTAGAGGAGGCAACCACGTTAAATGTATGTGACATTGACATTGACCTCTGGTGACCTTCAACACCTGATAACATAAACATTTTTACCGCCATGTGCATAAAAATGATGCACAGCTGTATTTTCATTCTGGTCATGTGCATCACAGTTATTAACATGACTCTGTAACATATTACATAGATAGTTTTATACAATATGCTAATTTTCTATATCTTATTAAACTAAAGTGATAAATTAAATAAAACGACCTTTACGAAAACACATTTTACGAAAATTATGGTGGTAGTCAAAGTATTACAATTAACATAAGTTGAAAAATTCTCTTAAAAAATTAAAAAAATTACAATTTTTTTAAAAATTTTTTTTTAAATTCCTAAATACATATTTAAAACTACATAATTTACTTATTTTTAATGTCGTAAAGATAGAGTTAGCAAACACATTGTAACATGGACGCCTGCGGGGCGTATCTAAGTTCGTGGGGGATAGAGTTCTTTATAGAAAAAAAACTAAGTTTTCTTTTTAATTAATTCACTCAGCTATTATTTATGGCATTAAATTATGTCTCCACCATTACCCTTTTTATTTTACAGTGGACCCAATATTTAATGTCCATTTCAACTCTAAATAACGTTCTTCTTTATGTCTCTGTTTCGTTAGTATCAACTAACACATACTCATCATTAACACACGTTCAGTATATCTGTTGCCATCATTTGTAGTGTCTTTCACTCACGCATCCAGTCCAATAGTTCAGTATTCAGTCGTACTCTTCGCTGCTCTGCTATTCGCCGTCGCAGATTTTCCTTTTGATGGTCGCTTCTCTCGCCGCTCGCTTCTCTTCTCGCTAGTCGTATATCGCTGAAATTCATCCATTCCACAACTGCCGGAGGCCCGACACTCCTTTTTAAAGCTGCTGGCCTTGACCTGGTGGGTTCGCCGCACCTCGAGTCTAGCTGAGATACACGAGGTCAGAAATCCAGAGCATTCTACACGTGTCTCAAAGACACCCGCCACCCAAGGTCGGAAGCGGCACGCGCCCTGCAAGGCATAACAGGCACGCTTTGTAAACATTCCTTTGTGAAAAGCCGCTGCGTCTCCGGTTGCAACTGATAGCGCGCGCGTCAATAAATCATCGAACTACTCTGTCCTTCTCTTCCGCCCACTCGCATGGGGCGGGACCTTTTCTTTACCCTTGAGATGACATTGAAGCCAATTTCATCACCGTTATTTGCTTTCCACGGATATTGTTATAATACACTATTTTAAGTAAAGAAATTTTTATTTCGTTAAATTAAACAAAGTGTTAAAATCTCAGATTCAGTATGTAGAGGATTTCGCTCCCCCTGTAAATTAACCCATTCATACCCAGTGTACACATTTGTGTACATTACGCACGTGTAAGTAGTTTTTTTCGTCTGTACTGCACACTGCAAAACGCAATGACCAATTATCTTACCTGTGGGTAAATTATTCGCAAACGGTCTTACTGGTCTAGGTCGTAATTGGTTTATATTACTGTGGCCCAACATATAGCCTACAGCTCATTGGCTGTGACAATGGAATAAGTGCTGTGTCGTTTAACTACAGCACGCGTCATACAATTTTTTGTTTGCAACACCAGAAACCGTAAATTACAGTGGGCCTGAAAGGACTAAGAAGAAAGGAACACATGCTTCCACAATGACATTCAGTGAGAAAACATACGTCAGTGGCCTATTGATAGCATTACATAACCCTTTTATCTCCCTTCTATGAACTCCGTACCCTTCCAGTGTTTAAACTTTATAACCCCTTCTCCCCTAGTCTCTCCTCTTCCAGCCATTTACTCGACTCCTATTCCCCTTCCCACTTAATAAGGCTGCAAAGCCGCGTATTAATCATCGGCTTCGCATTGCGCAATTTCCCCTCCCACCATCGTTCTTTTCACATCACCCCATTTTATTTTGCTCTCCGTAAATGAAACTTCATTCAATTCGTCTATGGACACGGCAAAGGAAATATTTATCGCGCGTGTGCAGGTGCGTGAGTCACCTTGGGTCAATTCGTGTATAATCTCCCTCACACAATACAGTTGATGTGACATCAAATTAATTACAGTTTTTTTTTAAAATAAGTTATTTTAAAGGAATTTGCAGTAGCAAAACTTGGTCCGACCAAAGTATGTATATATAATAAGTTCTCTGCCACTGATTGTTGCTAAGAAAATTCTAAAAGTCTTTCTGTTGGCGACAACTATCAAGAAGGCGATGGCTACACGGCGACGTATTCTAATACTAGTCTATTGATTTGGATTTGTAACGTTATTTGCTCCCATGGTTAGACTCTACCACACTATTAACTATTTCTGTACATTCGCAGAATATTTTACGTAAATGCACAGTTAATATACAGAAACGCAACTCGTAATAGCAAGAAGCGGAGCTGAGGTCCGTAAGTACAAAGTATGGAACGTCTCCTTACATCCTGTAGCTTCGGGTCTCGGGAACGAACAATGACGAGTCAATACGAAGCTTTATTCGCAGTGAAACTAGAAAATTATATTTTCTGCATCAGTTTAGAATATCCACGCCACTTACACCTGTTTTTTCAAAGATTAGAAAGTAGCGACAGGCTCCTGTAAAAGTTAACCGCAGTTTACACTCTCCAACATTGCTAGAAACTGTAGAAAAAAAAAGTTACGCGTGTAACATTTAGGGTTGCCAACTGTTTCATATCTGCCATTAAGGTCACATCCGATAACTCGACACACGGCAGCACATTAACAGCATGAAATTATCAAGGAAAACTATTATTAAATAATTTTAAATACCATCTGTATTGTGGGAAAAAATTATAAGTATATTCAAATCATGAATAAACTGTTTCACCGAACAGATACAACAGCAAAATATTAATTGCGAGTATACAATTCACACTTAGCCAGTTTTGTGGCTTCAAATAGTAGTTTCTAATTATTTTATATCGTTACAAAATATTCTGCAATTTGGTTACAGCGTAAACGTAGATGTAATCGCAGAGGTGGTAAATTACTGGCACTGCGTTTATTAATGTTTGGTTTATTTTCGAGGAATTCTGAGTGACGAGATAACGTCCCGTACTATGTCCATGCGGGATAANATGTAATCGCAGAGGTGGTAAATTACTGGCACTGTGTTTATTAATGTTTGGTTTATTTTCGAGGAATTCTGAGTGACGAGATAACGTCCCGTACTATGTCCATGCGGGATAACATATTCAGCCTCAGAATAGGGGAAATCCCGTACACTGTTGGTTGGTAACCCTAGTCTAGTGTGTTGAAACCACACACTTATGCACGAGAGTGTTACAAGAAGGTCCTAGACGAGTGGTACGAGTCTCAGACTCCAAGACTTTTGATTCGTGTTCTAATACCGCTCCATAATAAAATATCAGAAGTTTTTCAAATTTTGTATACACAGTGATACACCCGCATAACGAAAATAAAAGATTTGAAATTTTTTTTTATCTCCAGAANCAAAAGATTTGAAATTTTTTTTATCTCCAGAAAAGGAACAACTCAAAAATTGATGGAGGGATTTCGTGAATGACGTAAATTTCTATGGAATTCACGGAAAGTCCGTTATTGAAAATGAAAATTATACGAAGAGATTCGAAGAAATATTTTAACTGTTCTTTTCCGTAAAAATAACGGAAACACGTTTTATACAGAGTAGATGGGTGAAACATTCACACAGAAAATGCCTGGATGTATAAAAATATCAGTGACAATCAATTGTAATAGCGAGTACCTAACCGATCCTAGTTTTGCCACATTCNTAATACCGCTCCATAATAAAATATCAGAAGTTTTTCAAATTTTGTATACACAGTGATACACCCGCATAACGAAAATAAAAGATTTGAAATTTTTTTTTATCTCCAGAAAAGGAACAACTCGAAAATTTATGGAGGGATTTCGTGAATGACGTAAATTTCTATGGAATTCACGGAAAGTCCGTTATTGAAAATGCAAATTATACGAAGAGATTCGAAGAAATATTTTAACTGTTCTTTTCCGTAAAAATAACGGAAACACGTTTTATACAGAGTAGATGGGTGAAACATTCACACAGAAAAAGGCCTGGATGTATAAAAATATCAGTGACAATCAATTGTAATAGCGAGTACCTAACCGATCCTAGTTTTGCCACATTCCACCACAGATGCAGGCTATTTCTATGTCACGGGGGCAAAGGTCACACGTGATTACGAGGTCAAGTTGAATGGGGCTTGAAAAGTCAACTTAGCGATGAACATCTCAATATTTGAGTCGGCAATAGCCACTGAACCAAGGGTTACGAACGCTGAGGTGGCACGTCCTAACCCAGAAACACTCGGGGAAATAACAACTCTCAGTCGCAAATGCGAAAGTCATCAAAAGGCAACAAACACGTAGATTGAGTCTCACACTCGTTGTTGGAAAACGAGCAGCATGGCCATGCCATGGCTCTACAACCTAACCCCTAATGGTGTTAATATTTGAATTTTCAGTTTTCCCGTCAATGTTGTCATTATTTGTCATCTGCTTTTGACGGTGTCTGCATAAACTATTTCTAGCCCAAAAGGCCGTGTTATACTAATTGTTGGCCTGCTTAATATTTGTGGGGTTCTGATACCATGTAATGTCTGAGTGCAGTTCTTATTGCCCAACCTAATTTCGTAAGGAGTGTCATGCTGTGTCGCAAAGGTTGCTCCTTGTGCTTTGATGCCAATCATTACAGTGGCTTTGTATAACATCTTTTGTAGCACAGAAACTTAATATTTNTTGCTCCTTGTGCTTTGATGCCAATCATTACAGTGGCTTTGTATAACATCTTTTGTAGCACAGAAACTTAATATTTATAGCACGAAAGCTCCGAGCTGAATTTATTTAGGAGCGTTTTTTTTTGTTAACCAGTTTATTTTTACAGGAAACCCTTAACCTTGCACTGCAATGAAAATCGACCTCAACTCAAGTCACCCACAGACAAGAACGGGGTTGTGTTAGTCAGTGGGTGTCTGTGTACACCTCGCGTCATAACTGATCTTGATGTGCGACATGTCTACTGCATTGGGCACATACTGAGTGCAATTCGTGGCATGCTAGACTGCACAGTGCTGTACATGCACAAGTCAAGTACAAGTCGTTTGTTCATCCGCTCCTGATCACCTTTAGTACATCTGTCCAGCTATGCCGTGTGGTTCTGAGCCACCCGAGAGCTAAATGATTAGATTACTGTTCGCTTAGAGTTACGTACGGCATGTCTGACAAGCGGAAATACAATGACTATAGTCTGTCTCCCGAACGAGTGAACTTTTTTGACGTCTCTGAAGGGACTCTTGTCTACAGCGGCGTCTCCCTTTGCCAAAGACGATGTTTACAAAACACTTACCGCTGACTGCCATCCTGAAAATGTGCTACATACAAGGCTAAAGTANTTGCCAAAGACGATGTTTACAAAACACTTACCGCTGACTGCCATCCTGAAAATGTGCTACATACAAGGCTAAAGTATACTGTTTAAAAGCATAGCTTGCCACTGAATTATAATGCTATATGATAGGGACTCTACCCATACTACATCTAAGGGAAATAAACTTCAAAATTTCGCTCATACGCGTTCATCCGTTTTCCCGTGACGCTAACTGTAGTTGTTGTACATAAACATAGTTCGTTAGCAGTTTAACATTTGCTGTTCGACGTTTTACTNCTGTTTAAAAGCATAGCTTGCCACTGAATTATAATGCGATATGATAGGGACTCTACCCACTCTACCCGTGACGCTAACTGTAGTTGTTGTACATAAACATAGTTCGTTAGCAGTTTAACATTTGCTGTTCGACGTTTTACTGGGAGGAACGCAGTTAAAAAACAGCAAGTGGCTAAAGAAACAACAGGTGTGACAGTATGTCACTTCGACGTCGCGTCAAGAAGATGCGCAGAAACGACCTCGTAGTTCTCATTTACGTATACAATTTTTTCGGCACCTACGTTTGTTTTCTGAAATGGTAATTTCGCTGTGCGCGTGATCACAAAATGACGTCAGAGTTACACACGCAATGACGGGAACTGTATTGCTGAGGGTGTCGGGAAGNACACGCAATGACGGGAACTGTATTGCTGAGGGTGTCGGGAAGTGTCCTTTGACCTGGAAGATACGGTCTCGCCTTCCTACACGACGATGTATCCGCGCTTTTCCTGCGGTNTCGGGAAGTGTCCTTTGACCTGGAAGATACGGTCTCGCCTTCCTACACGACGATGTATCCGCGCTTTTCCTGCGGTAGGTGGAAAATGGCGGAGGGTGCGTACGTGACCGGGAATCTGATCCCTTAGTTAGCGAAGGTGCGTCCGGAATTGCGTGTCTATTGCCGGTTCGTGCCGACGCTAACTCGGCAAATAAATGCGTGGACGTGTGCAACTCTCCTCTCGTTACATTTGCATGTCCTCTGGTGGGAAGAGGAGCTCGTGTTTGTTAAGCAGCGCGCTGATGAGAAGAACGTTTGTGCGCCCCAATTGTCTGCTCCCGTAACACACACAGTGTTCATAATAGGCTGACTTGTTGGTATAGCCTCGTTACGGTTACTTCCAACTTCCCTGCTGAAGTTAAGCTTTCAGGATATTCCTCCGCTTCATCCAAATAAAGCTTAATTAAGTCTATACAATCACACCAGAGAGACAGCGCGCCGCATTAGTGCGCCCAGTTTAATATATTTTATGACAACTATTTCTTACTGTAGGCATTACTAACACACCTATTTTCCCTCCGTTTTTATTCACAGTAGTAACTAATGCAATATTATAATTGATACACAAAGGGTAAGTTAAAGTTTAATTTAAAAAAAAAAAAAAAAAAAAAACATTTTAAATAAATTTATGTTAATAGAAGTATACAGCGATTGTGATTCATTACATATTTAGGAATCAACCAAACACGCCATACATCGAGTGATTTTCCAAATGTTATATATATATATATATAACTTCAACAAAACACAATAATTAAAATACTCTGTTTTTCAAAACTTACAAAAATTACGTAATACCAGGATTTTATTTTTTAAAATATTTTTACGCGCATTCTTTTAATTTTCATTGGCAATTTCTGAAACAAAATGAACACATCGTACTAAATTAACATTTCCCGCGCCATTTATACTCTAAAAGTCACAGACTAAAGTGAACGAAATATTTGTCAAGTGCGATTACTGCACGATACAGAGCTCGCATCACAATGACTGAATCAACTCACGCTCGTCAACAGTTCTCCCACTTGCGTGCTCCTTATCAGTTCCTCTCGCATCGAGACGCGTTGTTATGGTGTGATCAGGCCTTAGCTGAACGGCCTGCCTGATCACACCTTCAAACATCAAACCAGGAAACGAGCGTGATTGCAACACCACCGAGCAGAAAGAAGACAGTTGCAGAAATCCCCTCCACTGGCCAGTAAACGGGGCCGCAAAAACAACGCGCCCGATATAGGCCGGCGTAACACCCGGAACAGCGTCTTTTGTCGTCGACCCGAGCAGAGAGAAGACCACGGAAGGCGGGTGTGTCCGGCTGTCGTTAACCGTCTCGCAGAATCAGCCTCCGGCTACCACAAGGTGATGAATTTCCAGTTAGATTATAATAAAATGGCGTAAATTAAACTTAATAATGAATCATCTTAAATCAATGTAAAGCTCCCCCGATCAATAGTCATTCAAATAGCAACTGTATAATCTAAATGTTGATAAACCTCATCAGATACGGTTGTGCTCTACCGAACCATGAGTCATTATTGAGCTACGCCCCTAAATACTTTCAAGNTCCAACTTCCCTGCTAAAGTTAAGCTTTCAGGATATTCCTCCGCTTCATCCAAATAAAGCTTAATTAAGTCTATACAATCACACCAGAGAGACAGCGCGCCGCATTAGTGCGCCCAGTTTAATATATTTAATGATAACTATTTCTTACTGTAGGCATTACTAACACGCCTATTTTCTCTCCGTTTTTATTCACAGTAGTACCTAATGCAATATTATAATTGATACACAAAGGGTAAGTTAAAGTTTAATTTAACAAAAAAAAAAAAAAAATAAAGAACAAAATTTTAAATAAATTTATGTTAATAGAAGTATACAGAGATTGTGATTCATTACATATTTAGGAATCAACCAAACACGCCATACATCGAGTGATTTTCCAAATTATATATATATATATATATATATATATATATAACTTCAACAAAACACAATAATTAAAATACTCTGTTTTCACAACTTACAAAAATTACGTAATACCAGGATTTTATTTTTTTAAATATTTTTACGCACATTCTTTTAATTTTCATTGGCAATTTCTGAAACAAAATGAACACATCGTACTAAATTAACATTTCCCGCGCCATTTATACTCTAAAAGTCACAGACTAAAGTGAACGAAATATTTGTCAAGTGCGATTACTGCACGATACAGAGCTCGCATCACAATGACTGAATCAACTCACGCTCGTCAACAGTTCTCCCACTTGCGTGCTCCTTATCAGTTCCTCTCGCATCGAGACGCGTTGTTATGGTGTGATCAGGCCTTAGCTGAACGGCCTGCCTGATCACACCTTCAAACATCAAACCAGGAAACGAGCGTGATTGCAACACCACCGAGCAGAAAGAAGACAGTTGCAGAAATCCCCTCCACTGGCCAGTAAACGGGGCCGCAAAAACAACGCGCCCGATATAGGCCGGCGTAACACCCGGAACAGCGTATTTTGTCGTCGACCCGAGCAGAGAGAAGACCACGGAAGATGGGTGTGTCCGGCCGTCGTTAACCGTCTCGCAGAATCAGCCTCCGGCTACCACAAGGTGATGAATTTCCAGTTAGATTATAGTAAAATGGCGTAAATTAAACTTAATAATGAATCATCTTAAATTCAATGTAAAGCTCCCCCGATCAATAGTCATTCAAATAGCAACTGTATAATCTAAATGTTAATAAACCTCATCAGATACGGTTGTGCTCTACCGAACCATGAGTCATTATTGAGCTACGCCCCTAAATACTTTCAAGNATAAACCTCATCAGATACGGTTGTGCTCTACCGAACCATGAGTCATTATTGAGCTACGCCCCTAAATACTTTCAAGTACGAGCTAGCTGAAAAGTTAGTTCGCAACAGCGAGCATCGTTAGTCTGCGAGGGGGTACAGGTACCCGTCCGCGGAACAGACAATGAGCAGCACACCAGGAAAGGGAACGCTCTTTGATATCTGCCTCGCTCATCACATTCCTCTCTCCGCACAATTGCGCGTATCGATCTCGACACTTGTCGGTGTCGGCAGACTTGCCGTGCAGTTCCAGCGGGCACGACGAGACGCCGAGGGACGGAACTGAAGGATGAGCCACGTCCTCTGGGGACAGACAGTGTATCGTAGCGATGACGCCCAGCTCTCCTTCGCCTCGCGTCCTGACGAACATCTTCAGTCGACGTCCCCCGACGACTCGACGGTAATGACGGCGACGCTTTGTGCCGTTTCACCGAACAGGGAACCACTTCGTGTTTTTCAGTTCGTCTGGAAAAATAAAGTAGAAAACAGTAAAACCACGCATTTGGAAATTCGTCGGTAGAGATACGTCACGACTGTAGCGCTCACCACGCAAGACATTTTCTTTGGTTTCAACTCGACGCGGCTCGGATCCCCTCCTCTTTTTCCACGCCTGTTTGCCCTCCTCCTATTTTTCCCTTTCACTTCTTAGTTATAGTTAGGGGCAGTGATATTTCGCGAAAAGATTTCGAGACAAGATACAGTCCAAAGCACCGTAGTGTCGTCCAGCTTCTTTGATTGGCTAACAAATGTTCCTGGCCCGTGTTTGCGCACGAATCACGAANAAGCACCGTAGTGTCGTCCAGCTTCTTTGATTGGCTAACAAATGTTCCTGGCCCGTGTTTGCGCACGAATCACGACGGTTCAGTGTTGCAGTTACTTAGTCCTGAGTGGCTTGCTCAAAGACGGACACGGCACCAGGCAGCCAATGGAGGTATGACAACAGCTGAGGTGTGTATATAGTATTGAAGTCTACTGTGTGCTCCGATTTTTACGCGAAAAGTCACTGANGAGTGGCTTGGTCAAAGACGGACACGGCACCAGGCAGCCAATGGAGGTATGACAACAGCTGAGGTGTGTATATAGTATTGAAGTCTACTGTGTGCTCCGATTTTTACGCGAAAAGTCACTGACCCTAGTTATAGTAGTTAAGCTATAAACACACTCAGGGAGGTTGTCATGGCCGAAACGAGGCCATGGCAGCCCAATCCCTTGTTGCCGCGATGCATGTCTCCTTGCACGACTTCCTTCCCTTGCAGGCGGATGGGGCTTAGCCCTGAGACGCACTTAACTCCCGTCCCTACCGCGGGCTCACACCTAACACTTAGTTTGCGTAGGTAAGTAAAATAAACGCGCTCCTTATATTCCACGCCCTGCCGTCACCTGACCGTGTCGCCTGGACAATTCTACGATGATTCAACTGCCGCACTTGTGCTATAGGTAGGGCCAGTGACTTTTCGCGTAAACATTGGAGCACACAGTAGACTTCAATACTATATACACACATCAGCTGTTGTCATACCTCCAATGGCTGCCTGGTGCCGTGTCCGTCTTTGACCAAGCCACTCAGGACTAAGTAACTCCGACACTGAACCTTCGTGATTCGTGCGCAAATGGTTGACACGGGCCAGAACATTTTTTGGCCAATCAAAGAAGCTGGACGACCCTACAGTGTTTTGTACTGTATCTTGTCTCGAAATATTTTTGCGAAATATTACTGCCCCTACCTATAGGACTTGAAGCCGTGGTGGGGCTGCCTTTAATATAGCGTGGTCGCCTGAGTCGCCGAGAATTAGCGCAAATTAAACGTTGAGTCGTGGGCAAATGTTTTGTGTGTTAGTTGGGCTGTTTTAAGTGTTTTGGGGTATTGTGTGGCATAGTTGTGTTTGTCTCGGGTAAGCAGTAATGATAGAATTTTTTTTTCATAATTGTGATTTCGGTTACCTGTGTAAATTTTGCTTCGGCTTAACCGAAACCTCGTGTTGCTGTGTTTCCCTGTTTCAACGTGTCGTGCATCGTCTTGTTCGCTGCCAAATAGTCAATTCTTTTGACGTGAACGCGTCTTAAAATTTGCAACCATAGTGGAC
Organism: Clitarchus hookeri; assembly: GCA_002778355.1. NCBI lineage: Eukaryota > Metazoa > Arthropoda > Insecta > Phasmatodea > Phasmatidae > Clitarchus > Clitarchus hookeri. The sequence goes on from NQII01000161.1 coordinate 1,075,403, forward strand.
AATCCAGAAAATCTATTGAGAACAAAATCGGGCGATAGTGTTTGGCATTGCAGCTGCGAATGTATCGTATACATATACAATTCAATTACACCACTCGATTGCCAAAGGATCAAAGAATGGGGTTGGGGGCACCGCCATTTTGAGTTCGTTTCGCCGCGTCTCATAATTTCCGCGTGGTATAACTTTTGACGCGGAGTAGCTACGACGCTCGTTTAAGTTTTAATTAATAGCTCTCGTCGAGATAAATCGATTGAGTGTATAAAAAATTGGTGTGGCTTGGTTATGATAAAATTTTATGAGTTTAAATTTTTAAAAAATTGGAAACTTAACACAATGTCGGCCTATACTAGTCAAAAAGCCAAGTCGAAATACAAAACTCGTATACGGTTGGAAAGGTCATCTCAATATAAATCTAGTGATACCCATGAAACCCCATATGATCGAGTGAAGCGGTGCTGGGAACGTAAAAAAAATATTACCCGGTAACATAGACGTATTCTCGCAAAACAAACTGCCGTGTCCCCGACACAGCCGCATCCTATTTTTTAAAAGTGTATTTGCTGTCTACGACTCTCGCGTTGGGCTTTCGCGTCTACGTTTTTAAATGCGTTTAATCTGTACATTTGTTTAGTGGGACGGAGCTTTGACAGGTAGTTTCACTGCCTCCGCCGAAATCTCAATCTTTTAGATAGTTTTTTATTAGTGATTTTTTAATGTGTTCCTTTTATGAATCGGAGGCTCTACTGGGCTCAAACGCCTGCCCTCCTTTCTAATTTCTCAAAGAATCCATTCTAGTCTAATAATCGTTTTAATCATCTTGGCATTTATTAAGGTTTTAATTAAAGTGCATGAAAGTTGTATTATTCCAGTTTGTGAGCAATTTTACAAACGTAATGTGAATCTAATTATCATTATTTGTGGATCTAGAAGGAATTCATTTTATTGTGTTTGCATATTTTAAGGGTCAAGGGTGCCATATATGGTTTAATGTGTAATTTATTTGCAAAATATACAGATTGGTAATTTATTTTGTATACATTATTTGTGTCACGGCACAATGTCAATTTCGCTAATTCATTTGGCAATAGCCTACACTTAAAATCTGAAACAGTGAGAATTGAGCCAAATCAGTGGAAACCAGTGAAATATGAGCTACTGTTGATCACTGCCACACATTTAATTAATACGATGGCTGAATTTCACTTATTGATTAGTGATTTCTAGGGGCAGTCATATTTTGCGAAAAGATTTCGAGACAAGATATAGTACAAAAGACTGTAGGGTCGTCCAGCTTCTTTGATTGGCTAAAAAATGTTCGTGATTCGTGCGCAAACGGTTAACACGGGTCAGAAGTTTCAGTGTCGGAGTAACTTAGTCCTGAGAGGCTTGGTCAAAGACGGACACGGCACCAGCAGCCGATGGAGGTATAACAACAGCTGAGGTGTGTGTATATATTATTGAAGTCTACTGTGTGCTCCGATTTTTACGCGAAAAGTCACTGGCCCTAGTGACTTCCACTGAATGTCGAGAATTCCACTGCAATTAGTCACCTGTTCCAAGTTCTTTTGCTTGATTTGCCNGTATATATTATTGAAGTCTACTGTGTGCTCCGATTTTTACGCGAAAAGTCACTGGCCCTAGTGACTTCCACTGAATGTCGAGAATTCCACTGCAATTAGTCACCTGTTCCAAGTTCTTTTGCTTGATTTGCCAGTCGGCAGNCAACCATAGTGGACAATCCAGAAAATCTATTGAGAACAAAATCGGGCGATAGTGTTTGGCATTGCAGCTGCGAATCTATCGTATACATATAAAATTCAATTACACCACTCGATTGCCAAAGGATCAAAGAATGGGGGTNATTCAATTACACCACTCGATTGCCAAAGGATCAAAGAATGGGGGTGGGGGCACCGCCATTTTGAGTTCGTTTCGCCGCGTCTCATAATTTCCGCGTGGTATAACTTTTGACGCGGAGTAGCTACGACGCTCGTTTAAGTTTTAATTAATAGCTCTCGTCGAGATAAATCGATTGAGTGTATAAAAAATTGGTGTGGCTTGGTTATGATAAAATTTTATGAGTTTAAATTAAAAAAAAATTGGAAACTTAACACAATGTCGGCCTATACTAGTCAAAAAGCCAAGTCGAAATACAAAACTCGTATACGGTTGGAAAGGTCATCTCAATATAAATCTAGTGATACCCATGAAACCCCATATGATCGAGTGAAGCGGTGCTGGGAACGTAAAAAAAAATATTACCCGGTAACATAGACGTATTCTCGCAAAACAAACTGCCGTGTCCCCGACACAGCCGCATCCTATTTTTTAAAAGTGTATTTGCTGTCTACGACTCTCGCTTTGGGCTTTCGCGTCTACGTTTTTAAATGCGTTTAATCTGTACATTTGTTTAGTGGGACGGAGCTTTGACAGGTAGTTTCACTGCCTCCGCCGAAATCTCAATCTTTTAGATAGTTTTTTATTAGTGATTTTTTAATGTGTTCCTTTTATGAATCGGAGGCTCTACTGGGCTCAAACGCCTGCCCTCCTTTCTAATTTCTCAAAGAATCCATTCTAGTCAAATAATCGTTTTAATCATCTTGGCATTTATTAAGGTTTTAATTAAAGTGCATGAAAGTTGTATTATTCCAGTTTGTGAGCAATTTTACAAACGTAATGTGAATCTAATTATCATTATTTGTGGATCTAGAAGGAAATTGTTTTTATTGTGTTTGCATATTTTAAGGGTCAAGGGTGCCATATATGGTTTAATGTGTAATTTATTTGCAAAATATACAGATTGGTAATTTATTTTGTATACATTATTTGTGTCACAGAACAATGTCAATTTCGCTAATTCATTTGGCAATAGCCTACACTTAAAATCTGAAACAGTGAGAATTGAGCCAAATCAGTGGAAACTAGTGAAATATGAGCTACTGTTGATCACTGCCACACATTTAATTAATACGATGGCTGAATTTCACTTATTGATTAGTGATTTCTAGGGGCAGTCATATTTTGCGAAAAGATTTCGAGACAAGATATAGTACAAAAGACTGTAGGGTCGTCCAGCTTCTTTGATTGGCTAAAAAATGTTCGTGATTCGTGCGCAAACGGTTAACACGGGTCAGAAGTTTCAGTGTCGGAGTAACTTAGTCCTGAGAGGCTTGGTCAAAGACGGACACGGCACCAGCAGCCGATGGAGGTATAACAACAGCTGAGGTGTGTATATATTATTGAAGTCTACTGTGTGCTCCGATTTTTACGCGAAAAGTCACTGGCCCTAGTGATTTCCACTGAATGTCGAGAATTCCACTGCAATTAGTCACCTGTTCCAAGTTCTTTTGCTTGATTTGCCAGTCGGCAGNTTCCACTGAATGTCGAGAATTCCACTGCAATTAGTCACCTGTTCCAAGTTCTTTTGCTTGATTTGCCAGTCGGCAGTAGTTTACCAACTGATTGTCAGTGAATGTTATTTCACTGATTGATATCACAGATTCGTGCTTGGAGTGTAGACGCCTGTCTTTTACTCGCTAAGATCGCAATTGTTTGTTCGTTGAATGCTGCCACGATGACAGGCATTTCATTTAATCTGCTTGGTTGAACATGATACAGTCACAATAATTCTCCCCGTTTATTACTGGCTAAAGAGTCATAGATAGGGCCAGTGACTTTTCGCGTAAAAATCGGAGCACACAGTAGACTTCAATACTATGTACACACCTCAGCTGTTGTTATACCTCCATTGGCTGCTGGTGCCGTGTCCGTCTTTGACCAAGCCGCTCAGGACTAAGTAACTCCGACACTGAACCTTCGTAATTCGGGCGCAAACGGTTAACACGGGCCACAACATTTTTTACCCAATCAAAGAAGCTGGACGACCTTACAGTGCTTGGACTGNGCGCAAACGGTTAACACGGGCCACAACATTTTTTACCCAATCAAAGAAGCTGGACGACCTTACAGTGCTTGGACTGTATCTTGTCTCATAATCTTTTCGCGAAATATCCCTGCCCCTAACAATGCGCATACAAGTGTGTCTTAAGCAGGGCTTTCGAAAGTGCTCAGTTTACCGTGAACGGCCTACAACAATATGTATTCCCCTGTAGCAGGCATATCAACACTGTTCGGGTTGTAACGTTCGACGGAGTCGCTCCCAGACTGGGGGTTCCCTATCTCAAATGGATGCTGGGGCCCTTCTCCATCATCCCTGAGAATTTGTAACATCACCCCGGATACATACCGTATACACCACCATGTCTCGATAAAAAGGTTAAAGGGGGGTGGGTGGCGATGTCGAAATCGTAGCAATTTAAATTATCGCAGAACTTGTTCGGGCAACAAATAGTAGGAGAAACACTCTTGTGACCTGCACGTTTCTCGATAATGGCCTAACTCGCGTGGATTTTGCAGTTCTCCAGTTTTCACCTTTAAGCGCGACCTACGCATTGCACTGTAAACATTTATTTTGTTATTTTTAAAATTATTTTGTTTTAAACTATTTGCTATAGATATTTTGTAACACTAAAGATACATTAGGGCAAATTACACAAAACCTTAGTGTAAAATGAGTTAAACTAATAATTGGATTTTAACAAGTAAGTCTTGAATACTTCAAGTTTAATATAAACATCGAGCTACATAAGGTATTTTGTATTTTTTTTTANTTTAACAAGTAAGTCTTGAATACTTCAAGTTTAATATAAACATCGAGCTACATAAGGTATTTTGTATTTTTTTTTTAATTAACTTGTTGTAAATATACAATAGTTTCAGTTGTAGAGGGGCCGCGGTGGCTGAGCGGTTAGACTGCTCGCCTCTCACCAAGGTGATCTGGGTTCAATCCCCGGCCGGGTCACTCCCGAATTTTCGCAAGTGGGAATCGTGCCGGAAGATGCCGCTGGTCGGTTGGTTTCCTCGGGGATCTCCCGTTTCCCCCCTTCCTTACATTTTGGCGCTGCTACATCCTAACCTCATTTCACCCTCATCGGCTCTCAAGACCTCGTTGTTACGAGCCACCCAAATCTCTCAACTCAATTCAACTCATTCAGTTGTAGAGTTACAAGAAAATCGTTGGCTACTAGTTTCCAAAAATAGGTTTTTTTTAAACGAGTACAGAAAATTGTTAATGTGTATGTAGCCTCTAGGCGTTAAGTGTGACCAAACTTCCCCACATAAATGACATTTTCTCTGCTGATGTGGGTAAATGAGTACACGTTTCAACAGTAGCACATATTTTCAGCCACTCTACATGGCAGACAATCGTAATTCGAATTCTGTCGTGCGATCAATTCTATTTGTTGATGGTTGATATTGTACACTGGTTGTAAGCTTCGTTAGGCATTGGCCACGGAAAAATGTGTTATATTATATTTCAAATATATATTGTTCAACTTTTAGACATTATGTGTGACTACCTTTTCCTCAGATAAAATATTTTTAGATGGCATGGTTTTTGAAAAATTACGTGTCAAAATAATTGTTTTACTGTTTTAGAAAGGTATAAATAATGGAAACCATCTTATGTACAGAAATAAGATCATTCACACTGAAATAAGATGCCAAGAGCTACTTCAAGACGGCTATAAAATTGTGCAAGGAAATGTTTTTGCAATTTAAAAAAATTTCTGAAAATAAGAACATTTTTGCATATTTTTTATTTTTGGCTTTCACAATATTAAAAAAAAAACCTTTTTAAACATACCTTAAAATCAATTAAGGCAAGATCATTCACACGCCCTTTTTAAATTTTCTGCAAATAGTTTGGTTTAGTTTATTGGTATGTTACAAACGCCGTACAATTTTGACTTTGACGTGTCATTTTTAAAAAACCACGTGGTCTAAAAATATTTTATCTGAGGATAAAGTAGTCACAGATAATGCATAGAAGTTGAACAATTTATAGTTCAAACATAAAATAACACATTTTTCGGTGGCCAACGCCCTTAAGGATTACTGAAGGCTGTTCACTGTATAGTGAGCACTTTTGAAAGCTCTCTAATTTTGAATAAAAGTCGATAACTATATTTAATTTTTGCATTAGACGTCAACTTTCGAGTGCGGTGGAATATACACTCTGTGTTTATTACTTACATAGCCATATTGATTTTAAATAGGGATTAAAATATTTAAAAAATGCCTCAAAGGAAAAAGTAACTAGGGCCTCAAAATGCTTACTTTACCGTGAGCAGCCTATACCAGCATTACAAGTACCAAGGAATACATTTTTTTTTGTTCTGAGAGGGAAATAGGGATTCTACAGTTCCAAAGAAAACTCAAGTGGTCAGTTTTTTTTCAACTTGCGGCATGCCCAACGTTTGCAGCCGTGATGGCGAAACAATTATAGGTCACATTATTTTCACGAGGATTTTCGCTTTGCCCACACCTACAGCTTGCACTTGNACTATATTTAATTTTTGCATTAGACGTCAACTTTCGAGTGCGGTGGAATATACACTCTGTGTTTATTACTTACATGGCCATATTGATTTTAAATAGGGATTAAAATATTTAAAAAATGCCTCAAAGGAAAAAGTAACTAGGGCCTCAAAATGCTTACTTTACCGTGAGCAGCCTATACCAGCATTACAAGTACCAAGGAATACATTTTTTTTTTGTTCTGAGAGGAAAATAGGGATTCTACAGTTCCAAAGAAAACTCAAGTCGTCAGTTTTTTTTCAACTTGCGGCATGCCCAACGTTTGCAGCAGTGATGGCGAAACAATTATAGGTCACATTATTTTCACGAGGATTTTCGCTTTGCCCACACCTACAGCTTGCACTTGGACACTAGCCGTGTGTGTTTGTAAAGACGATATTACACGATGTAAAGCCGGTATTACACGATACCTGCTGCCGTGCTATCGCTTGTACAAGCTTCTGTAAACCTAGTGCACGAGCCGGTAAAACAGCTGCTGTTCGAGCCGCCATGGAAGATTCCTGCTATAATCCATTCACGATTACTTCACATTTTTCTGAAGCTCTGCTTAAGTTCTACTACTTGGATATTCCTCCGCCTCGTGCAAACTAAGCTTAACTAAGTATAGATAAGGGCAGTGATATTTCGCGAAAATATTTCCAGACAAGATACAGTCCAAAACACTGTAGGATCGTCCAGCTCTTTTGATTGGCTAAAAAATGTTCTGGCCCGTGTTAACCGTTTGCGCACGAATCACGAAGGTTCAGTGTTGGAGTTACTTATTCCTGAGTGGCTTGGTCAAAGACGGACACGGCACCAGCAGTCAGTGGAGGTATAACAACAACTGAGGTGTGTATATAGTATTGAAGTCTACTGTGTGCTCCTATTTTTACGCGAAAAGTCACTGGCCCTAGTTCTAGTAGTTTAGCTATAAGTACACTCAGGGAGGTTGTCATGGCCGAAACGAGGCCATGGCAGCCCAATCCCTTGCTGCCGCGATGCATGTCTCCTTGCATGATACTCCCGTCCAAGCACGCCATATATAGGGTGATTTTTCAAACATTCCCGTATTTTAAACACTTCGCATAAAGTAGTTATTTATTACTGTAAAGTTGTAATCCGCATTCAGTAACAAAAAGAATAGTGCCCAGCGGATTTTTAACCGACGCTTGACTCAGGATTGTTGACAATGAAAAATCGCGAAAAATTGTTGAGCCAACATACCATCGATAACACCATAGCCAGCGTATTCTTTTAGGTTTGGGTGATCAAGGTTTCGACTCGGCTAAGTTGTTTGCAGACCAATCACGAACTTCCTGCTTAAGAATATCGGAATCCTCATTGGCCCGGTGATATGGATGGTAGGTTCGTACACGCGCGGCAGCCAATAAGGAAAGAGAACATCCGGGCATGTGTACAGTGCGTTGGATCCTAGCAAACAGCCGCCTTTTCCTGCTGTAAGCCACTCTCTCTACCCATGACTCTACAGTCATTTGCAATGCGCGCGACCATGCTAGTGACCACTTGGACAATGGACAATCGACATGGAGGGTGACCCGTACAAGCGTGCACAAGTACCTGCGCCCACACCATGCCCGGGACTCGAACCGGGAACCCCTCGCTCAAGAAGCTCGATAGTCAACTGCGCTAAGGAGGTGGGTTCCGTTCTGCTGGTACGACACTGTGACAGCAAAGTGTTATAATAATAATGGCGTGTGGGGAGTGCAACCAGGGCAAGGCAACACCCTCCGAGTGACGGTATTTCCAGCTGGGACCCGTAGGAGACCGTCTCCCCGGGCATGACATAAATGAGACCCTAGAATGGAGTGGCGCTGGAATGCAAGGGCGGGGGAAACGGGAGTACCCCGAGAAAACCCGCCGGCAAGCGGCATCGTCCAGCACGATTCCCACATGGGAGTGAACCCGCCGGGGATCGAACGCGGATCTCCGTGGTGGGAGGCGAGCGCCCAGCCACTACTGCCCCAGCAAAGTGTTAAAATAAGGAAGATACAATCGTATTTTAAAATTGTATTATGCGGGCGATGTTTTAAGTCATTAGTACGCCTCCCAAGAGTAATTGAAAGTTCTCAAGAGACATCATTTGTCTGTGTTAAAATATCGATGTGAAATTTTGAAGCTATTTGAACGAGTTTCAACTTCACGGAGGCACTTACTTCTTCGTCTATTTGTTTGGAGCAGAGCCACGAGAAGCTACACGACGCTCTGGAACTGCAATGGGATTGGCCAGGTACAGAAGCTGGCTTGGAGCCTGCCGTAGGACTGGTTGTGTTCCCAAACCTGGTGTAAGATCAGTTTGCGCAAGACAACGAACGCCATGACAGGCGCGGTAATACTGGTATAACAGCTGCTATGGTGGAACTCACACAAGCTTCTACGGGATGTGGTACCACGTGGTGTGTACCTGGCGCGTGAACTGCGTCGCAGAGTGTTTGGAATACAACTTCCATCACAAAACTATGGAACGTGCGTCCAACGTGCTCGTCAACGGAAAGAAAACGCACTTCAAACGACGGCGGTTGAGTGCTCTCAAGACCCCACGCACATTAGAAACACCATCTCACAGTGCTCCAGAATGGCTCAAAACGGCCTTTTTAAAACGTTATAGTACAAAATACACGCATCAAATACATACAAAACTACTCAACGGCTCTGCCTTGAACCTTTCTACACACTTCCCACCAATATAACAATAGGGTCACCGCTGAAAGTCCCGCAGCTACTCGCGGCGCGACGAGAACTCCGCACGCCAGTTGAAAACCTTGCGTTTAGAGGCGACGGCACATTCGATGCGCGCGGCAGTGTCGCCCTTACCGTCTCCACGCTTCTCAGCCTCGAACGGGTGTCTTGCTTGAATGGGACAACCAGCGTATCGTTACTCTGATGACGCGCGTCGGTGACTCGCGGGTGTATTACTAAAACTTTAAAAAATTCAAATCATCCACTTGCCAGAGTGCATCTGAATTTAAAAGCTTTCAATAGTCTAAAATTACTTTCTAAATTTCTATAACGGTACACCCTTTTAAATTGTGGTATGCAATAATAGTCCGGAAATATATAACAATGGTGGAACATAATTTTTCAAAATCTAAACAAATTTTTTTAGTTTTAAATTTATGTATTTTTTTGCGTTAACTTTAAAATTGAATAAAATTAATATGTTAGAATACTGCTCAAATTAATAGCTAATGTCATTAGAATGTCACGAAGGATATTTCTTGGATGTTCGTTACGTGGTTCTCCAGTGTTCAAATTTTAATTTTTGATATAAAATTTAAAGTCAAAACGATTATAAGCCGAACCCTTATCGCAGGTGAACAAATTGTGGGATTTCAAATAAATCGTAGTACGACACTCCTGTGACTATAACGGGAAGCAAACCTTGTAGTAATTTTTTTATTCGTACTAAAAAATATTTTTTTAACACTTTGAGTGTGGTACATATTTACGCACAAATAAGACATGCTGGAAGTAATTTACTCTTATGCACGACTGCACGACCATCAGTTGTGTTGGCCTCTCCACTCCCATTTACAACTCTCCTACTGGTTCACACAACTCCGGACATACTATACTGTACCACGTTCATTACTGGCTGACTCTCTGCCAATGCAATGCCGAGTTGAAAGTGTCCCAATGACATGTTCTTTCCCGCGTATTATAATGTACAATCCGTCCTGTTTATTCAAGTGACGTACAAGTTGAGTGTTGATGGCGTAATTATTACGTCGCAGAGAACCTTATGAGCACTGCCGGCGAAGAAATAGTTCATCGCCAGTGCCTTCAAGCAATGCAGAAGTCGTAATGTTACAGCAAACTCCATACAACGCAGTTAAGTTCAGGCCATGTAATATTACGTCGACAGCACCCAGAGTGTTAAAAGAAATGATTCTATTTACATTTGAAAACATGACGAATGTCATTCTCCAAATTATTTAATATTTTAATCACGTTGACGATATCATGACGCGAAACCATAAAATACTTACAGCAAATCTAGGAAAAAAATCGGCTCTTACAAACCTTTAAGTAATGCCAGGAAAATTTCGTGTTTTTAAACGACGTGCAAGCTATACTACACTGCCCTATGTATTTTTGAGCTCCGTCTTTCTGTCCATTGGCTGCTGCTTCAGTGTGCAACCAATTTTTGCCTCAGGCCAGGGGACACGGGATTCGGCGCTCGTTTCCTACACAGATATGTTATTGGCTCAGAGTTTACCTGGGCGTGTCTAATAAACTGTGACCCGATTGCAAACACGACAGACTGTGCACGCGTTTGACATCTAGCTTGTCCTGAAACGAATTCGCGAAATTTTCCAGTCCCTAGCTTCAAACAACTCAGGAGTATACACGCATACAGTCGTGGTTACGTTTATATAGACATTTCTTTGCTCTTGAAGACAAAACTCATACTTCTATAGTTTTGCTACTTCCGTTGGACCTTATCGGAATCCGAGTAAAATATTACCACTAGTCAACCTTTGAATTCGCGAGAAGTTAACTGTTATTTTTAATATTTCTGAAACGAACACGATGGGCTGTAAAACCTGTTACATATGTCGCGGCACATCTATTGGCGCACAGTCAATGTGCGCTTCACTGGCCGACGGCCAGCCAATCATAAACGTAGCTGGGTACAGTAAGCATGCCCAGAACCAATAGGACGATGGCAAGTGGAAAAACAGAGCCTTAAACAACTGATATGGCTGCAGTGGAGGATACAAGCAACTCATTCTAATCATGCCCTCGGTATTAATAATAAATACGTGCCGTCCTCGCAGGGTTAAAAGTTCCACGGAATCGGTGTGTCTGAAACCAGAGATAATGTTGTTCGCTCGAGTGTGTAGATACGTTCGCGAAACAGCCGCGTAGCTAGTGATTAGTGAGCGAGTGTCCCCGGTCTCCAGACAGCCGCTCGAAGAGGGACGGCCCGCCAACGGGGTGCCGGCACGACGATCACTGTCGCAACTCCCCTGCGCGGACCATTTGTCAATTCAATTAGCTCGACTTCCAGCGCCGACAATCGCGCGATTTAATTAACCGCGAGCAATCAACAGACGGGCGTGCGGTCCGTTCAGCGGTCGTGCCCCCTCCCTTAACAGCCGGGAGAGTGGCGAGCGGTCGTGTGTTCCAACTCGGATTGCGGCGGCCGCTGTGGTCTGACCCGGGCCCGGATGCACTGCGGATAATGCGTACCCGGCACTGCGGAGCAGGCGAGTGTGTGTGTGTGTGCGAATTGAAACGGCGGGTCGGTTATTTTGATGTGGGCGCCACCCATCCGCTGATTGGCACCCGCGCTCTGCGAAATAAGTTTACCGGTTGGCGAACGAGTTGAAACGGGCGCTGATTGGACGGACGGAATTCCTATTTTTTTTGCTGGCGTTTGTGGCTGGAGTTCGCTGTGCAAACGGCGGGTTCCCATATGCGTACTCATCTACTCTGCGGTAACCCTAAGCTGTTCTTTTTTACTATCCCCGTTCAAACCCGGTGGTCTGTACTGCACACTGCAAATCTCTGTGACCAATGATCTCACCTGTGAGTAAATGATTCGTAAACCGTCCTACTGGTCTAGGTCATAATTGATTTATATCACTGCAGCTCATTGGCTATGACGACGAAACCATTGTTGTTTTGACTTAAGTACAGCACAGCACGCATCATAAAATGTTTTGTGTGCAGCGCCTGAAACCTTAAATTTAAATGGGTCTGAAAAGTGATTAACTTTCTGAACGGGGCCTGCGGTGGTGTAGTGGCTAGACTACTCGCCTCCCGCCCCGGCGTGGTTACCCCGGAATTTCCGCATGTGGAAATGGTGCCGGACGATGCCGCTGGTTGAAGGGTTTACTCGGGGGTCTCCCGTTCCCCCCGCTCTTGCATTCCAACGGTGATCCGTACTCAACTCGTTTCACTCTCGCCGGCTCTCAAGAACTCGATGTTAAGAGTCGCCCAAATCTCTTCACCCACTCACCTACGGAATTGAGAACAAAGGTGGGTTGGATTGCAGATTAGAACCCTGTGCAACCAGATGCTTTGGAACTTTAGTACACGTTCACTCCGGGTAATGCCACGTCACGCAATAGTTTCCACGTTATAGCTCGGAAAACAATTAACCGATTCCTTTTGAATTCGGCAGACAAGTATGATACAACTACGTTAAACAATATCAGTTTATGTGTTTTAAGTGTGTCAGACGCTTATTTTAGAAATGGCGGCCGCATAAAATAAATTTAGTTTTGAACGCTGTATCTACGAAAACACGTATCCAATTTCAGCTGAACCGGTTCAGATCCATGTACATGACCAAGGAAATGCTGCACATGAAGTGTGTTTATTTATACACGGTACTGTACAGAACAAGGAATCGGTAGGGACACCCGCATTTCACGCAAAGATTTCCGCGCAAGTTATATTTAAATAAAGTGCAGGTATATCAGCAGTTTTATATATTGCTTATTGGTGAGGTGTCTTTGTTTGTGAGAGAACATCTCCCTGCTCGGCTGGCCAATCAGAGTTAGGTTACAGTGTGCGTCCCAGCAGACACCTGCGATGCGTAACACGTAAACCAACCAATCAAGAAGTTGCGTCCGAGTCAAAGTCATATGAAATACAACTGGCCGTGAAATATTTTCGCGAAAATCGGGAGTCCCTAGGAAGTGTTTCGAGAGTCATCCGTTCGAGGAACTTGATTTATTGAAACTTCTGTGCCTCTCATTTGTGAATGGCTAATGCTGACACCAAACAATACGTAGAACGTTTCACACTGGTTACGAGAAGAACACGCGATGCGATACAAGAACAGGGCCTTTCGTGAAAATTAAGTGATTGCAACACTTGAGCTCAAGATTAATTCAGGACTTAGAGAGTTGACACTGTAAACCGCTAGTTTCTATTACAACGATCAAATGTGTCTGCACATATCCTATTTTAAGCGCCATTTTTAAAGAGATAGCTCCACATGAATAAATAAAGTTTAATGTCTTATTTCGGGAAACCATCGACCCGCGGATACCAAATTTGGCAAGCAAGTAGAACTACGGTAGGTAAAATCAACTTTTTCATAGAGGCAGTGATATTTCGCGCAAAGATTTCGAGACAAGATACAGTCCGAAGCACTGTAGGGTCGTCCGGCTTCTTTGATTAGCTAACAAATATCTGGCCCGTGTTAACCGCTTGCGAACGAAACACGAAAATTCAGTGTCGGAGTTACTTAGTCCTGAGTGGCCTGGTCAAAGACGGACACGGCACCAGCAGCCAATGGAGGTATAACAACAGCTGAGGTGTGTGTATATAGTATTGAAGTCTACTGTGTGCTTAGATTTTTACGCGAAAACTCACAAGTTGGGCAGACACTAATTTTTATAATAAATAAACATTTATTGAATTAAGTAAAATATTTTTCAAGGCAATGGAAGTTAGCAAAATTTGCCACGTATACGTGTATAAAAATGAAGTTTCAGATGGACTCGGTCTGGGAAGAAATGAAAGTTTTCTGTCCTTGTTATTCCGCGGAACTCGTAGTAAATCGCTCAGATTACAACAGAAAACTTTGCGAAACTTTGTCGAGAAATTCAGTGGTGTTCTTTTGTTCGACGAAGAACAATTGTGTACTGTGGCATTTATTGTAGATTACGTACATCGCCATCATGTAACTGCCTTGGGTACAGCTTTTATAAATAAGTTTTGATGATTCTGTCGAAAACTGTGCGGACGTACAAGGAAACAGTTTCTCATATATACAACGTACAATAGAGACAATAGGCTTGCAGACATTAACACTCAGTGTTGAAACCTAATAATCGTTGTGGTATCTTAGCAAAAAAAAAAAAAAAAAAAAAAAAACATATTTGTGGGTGTCATGATACGCTTGCGAAGTGAGGTACAAGAATTGAAAGGAAGGCCGTTATGAAATTTGCATAAATATCACTATTGCGTAGATATATTAAATTCAGTTCTATAGAACTGAATGTAATATATTTGCTAATGCGTTATGAATTAAAACATAATATTTTATGTATTTAATATGACAAGACATATTAAACATATGTTTCTGTTCCAAATTGTTCGCGTGGTTAATGTAGCACATTTGAGCGCAATTTTCTTTTTTCACCCTACTTTTAAGATACCCTAAAGTTTCGCGTTGTAAAACTGCAAATGCGCACAAAAAAATTTCGGTAATTTTACAAAAAAAAAATCTTTAGAAACTAGCTGCCAAAAAATTTTCTTGGTATCATTACAAGTTAATACTTGTAAATTTCACAAGTGCCAGTATTACTGTAAAAAAAATTCTGTAGTTCTACAAATACTATTTTCTTAAAAGTACGACTTCAACAGGTTAACAGCAAAGTGAAGCTCCCCTCCAGTGTCCCGGCTGGAGTGAATGTTGTGTCGTGGCGTATGTCTAGCATGTTGAACTGTTGTTGGCAAGTGCGCTAATTAATTACGCATGTGGTATGTCAGCGAGTCCCTAGTCTCCCGAGGCGTCCTATAAAGGTCTCCCTCGGGGTACGATTCATCGTTTCAGGGTTTGTGACATTGCAAAGGAATAAAAACCATTGTTAGTGAATTTCAGTTGGGGAGGTCCCTGGTACCAGAATCTATGCAGACTCCAGTATCAGTAAGGACCCCCCACCCCCCAATTCCGAGGTTCAAGTTGTCTTCTTCCCGACCTGAAACAAACTATCAAGTCTGTGCGTTATTTTGAGTACATGGAGCATATATTATTTATAAAGTTTGTTGGATACATATTTTTTGTTTTTTTATTTTTTTAATTTTTTTAAATGTAATTATATATATATTTAATTAGCATATGTTGTGATTAATCCTACACGATATGTACAGTATGATATATACAATGATTGTTATGGATTATGTCCCCCGTGATCACTATTCCCTGGACCAGTGCATGTGCCCACCAGGCCAAGAGACTTCAATTAAATTCTCCAGCGTAAGTTTATCTCACGCACGCTTTTAATTACAATTATATTGGCATTGATTAATCGCAGAAATAATTAATGTGTAGGTATGTTTAAAAAAAACTGTGGTTTCAATTTACGTTTATGATTGGATCATGAAATTCCCAAAACACGTTTGTTCTCTGCATAAGAACCATGGACGTTCAATCCACGTGTTCAGTCGGGTAATTTACACATTGAGAGCTGCTAACGAAATATCACGTTGCAGAGAACCGTATGAAAACTGCTAGTGAAGTAACATTTATTTTCTCATGTCTTCAAAGAATGAAGTGTCATAGTTAAAGGGGCCACGGTGGTGTAGTGGTCAGACTACTCGTCTTACACCTAGGCGAACCGGGTTCGATTCCCGGTGGCTGTCGCTTCCGGATTCTCGCATGTGGGAATCGTGCCGGACGATCCCGCTGGTCGGCGGGCTTTCTCGGGGATGTCCCGATTCCCCCGCCGTCGCATTCCGGCACTGCTCCATGCTCACCTCACTTCACACTCATCGGCTCTCAAGACCTCGATGTTAAGAGCCGACCAAATCCCCCTACTCACTCTACTTAAATTCAGGCGACATAATATTACAAATTCTACACTGAACAATCAAGAAAAATAAGTAGGCAAACGTAACCTTCCCCCTTCCTCTCCCCCCAATGGGTCAATGCAGAATGAATCCTTCCCATAGAAAATGTATACCTACGCCATGGAACTCTTAGTAGATGGGAGCAATGGTAAAGACAGAAGGATTTTTTGCCCAACGATTACTCGATCCGGCCGACTGTCGTTGCTGCTGAGTGTCGCCATTTTCCTGGCGTGTGCGACTGGCGTTCGCGGAAGAAGGGAATGTTTCGCTTCCGTATGCTTATGTACTCTGTGACGAAATGCTCTCGCGAAATTGCCGAGCTGTGGAATTTGGCCGGTTTATCGCCACAGGAATTAACGCGTGTTAATACACCAGGCACACGTTATTCATAATCCTCTTCTTAATTACGTGCGTTATTAGTTAACTAAGCTAAGGCGAAATTTCGTTGCAGAAATTAAGGTCGCAAATAATGTCAACTATCATCCTTCATTGTTGTTAGATTTTGTTCAAGCGGTGTTTCTTTTTTGTCGGGGTTTCATTTTAAGGATTTGTTTTTGGAGATGTACTCTTATAACTACAAGTTGTTGTACAAAAAGAGGAGGAAGTGTGATAGCAATGTCTGCTGTCATATGATAAAAAAAACTGGTGAAACGTACGAAGCTCTTTAAATAATAAATGTATAAATGATCGGAAATGAAAAAAAAAATTCTGCCTGGCATCAAAGCAGTGTTTTTCACTGCGGTTTCCAGGATTTGTTATTGTTAATCAACACAGAGGTTTTTTTTTTTGGAGCAGCGGTAAGAGCTAGAGACAATATGAAAATGGCAAAATATTTTGTGCCTATAAAAAAAATGTAGCGTTGTACACGCTTTTATTATTATATACTTATGTATTTATGCGGCCTTATCAATTCACATCCGATGTAAAGAGCTGTGTACATTTTGAACACGAAGGGTATTTATTTGTCCAGCAATCAACACCCAATAATCTTCCCTGTACTAAGGTTACTTTTACGACAGTTTGGGAAAACCATGTTAAAAGGTTGGCAAGGAAAATTTTCACCTCTAGGTAAACGGTAGTGTCGCTAAGGTACCACACTATCAGAAAAAAAAATTTCCTTACTTTTACGGACAAGTGCTGGTAAAAAATTATCCAGAGATCTCCGCAAACTCGCCGTAAAATTATGGGCACATTGATTTTCAAAAACGGACTTTCCGTAAATTTCACGGAAGCTCTCCGTATAATTTCCAATTTAGTTTTCTGTACTTCCAGTTTAAAATAAAGAGTTAGTAAAAAAAGTCTTTAATTTTCTTTATGTGGGTATTCTACTTTTTATAAAAAAGATATTTAAAAAAAAGAGATAATTGAGCAAAATTTTAATCCAAAACAGACTTACCTAGAACTCCTTCATTATATGTTAGATACAACTATTGTATTATCCATTCCAGTCACATCAGCAACTTTTACAGTTTCTGTTAAAATTAGTATATTTTAAGCTACAGTTTAATGTTTGGAAGAACAGGTCTCGGTGTCGTGGATGACCTCAACTGCCGCAGAAAGGATAATTCTCTGGATAGTGACGAGGAATGCTTCGTGTACACTCGGCATTGTTCGTCCCCGAAACTCGAAGCTATAGGAAATACGGAGAATTTCCGTATTTTTTATTTACGGACTTAACTCCATTTTTCGTCATGGATTACGTTTCCGTATATTAACTTACATTTCTGTAAAACTTCCGGTAAATGTTGAACATTTTTAACAGTGGAGATTTCCTCTGTTTTTTACGTTAAAAACTAGATAATATTGCAATAATCGTAAATAAAATATAAAATAACTTCGTAACCAATAACATCTTTCTCTTTTGTAACTCGCGTAGCTTAACATTTTAAATTAAAAGTTACCTTTTGGAGCACTGCGCACCTAGTGGCGGGAATGTTCCCTATGCCAAACTCTCCTATAAGAAAACTCGTTTTGTTCTCAACTTGAGTAGAATTAACTTTCCCTATGCTGTGGTTTATTCTACTCTGGTTGGGAGGCTCAATGCTCTTATTTTGGCAACTAAAATTGTTTTGCCGCCAGGTAGCACTGGTGTCGTATGTGTACCGTATTATTCCGTTGTTTTATGTAAGTAAATTGGGATAAAGCAATATTCATAAAATAAATGTACTTCTGTAAAATCTTCCTAGTTATATTGTGTTAGAACTTACGTAAAGAATAAACTTTGCTCTTTGTTCTAGTGTGGAAATATAAGGAAATATATTCACATATTGTTAAATATTCTGTCGTAATTTGGATTTAGCAAATCATAGTATTACACAATTATTTTATTTAAATATCACAACTAAATCGAANCAAAAAGAAATGTATTAGTGAAATGGTTAAAAGTACAGTTTTTAAGGCTTTCCTGTGCAGTTTCCTTATGCGAAAGTAGAAAAGTACAAAGTTTCTTTTAACGACAGCAATTTTTTTTTTCACACTTCAATTCGTAACGTTTTCCCATTGGATTAAGGCTTGCTCATGAGCGCTCAATGCCAAATAATCTTGTATTTTTACTATTTTCTCTGGTAAACACCATTGGAGGGCGTGAAAAAGAGGTACGAAATAGATTTAATGTTTGAAATTTTGGCTGGGGCGAACACACATCACAATTTGTGCCAAACGCTTACAGAAAAAAATATATAATTTTCCATTTACCGCCAACTTAAAAATGACTTCTTTGAAACACCAGCGTACTTCGCGACGAAACATTTCCCAATGGCGAACTCTCTCACAATCAATCTCGTTTTATGGTTACGCGAGTAGAATTAACGTTATTGTTGGTAAATGATTCACAAACGATCCTGCTGTAACAGGTTGTGAATGATTCACATAACTATAGCCGAACATAAAGCATGCAGCCCACTATGTAAGGAAATGGAACAAGAGCTTCGACTGCTCAAGTACAGCACGCGTCATACAAGTTCTTATTCGCAACGGGGCCGTGGTGCCGTGGTGGCTAGAGCGTTCGCCTCCCATCTTGGCGAACCGAATTCGATTCCCGGCGGGGTGGCCCCCAAAAATGTTCGCAGGAATCGTGCCGGACGGTGCTGCTGGTCGACCGGTTTTCTCGGGGATCTCCCGTTTTCTGCCCTCGCATTCCGGCGCTGCTCCACACTCACCCTCGTCGGTTCCCGAACCCTCGTCAAGATCCGCCCAGATCTCTCCACGCTCCACTTACTCGCAACACTTGAAACCACATATCAAAGCGCGTCTGAGGAGGTTGAATTTTTTTGCAAACGAATCACAAACGTTTGGTACTAATTGATTCAGTTCCCGTGGCCACAATCGTGTACGAGTTACACAAGGAAGTCTATGGCTGGCAATGCACACAGCAAGGCTTAGTTCAGAGCAGATGAGTACACTATTTTAAACATTTGCTCGTTCGTACACTTATATGCGCAGACAAAGAAGAAAACAACTACTACTATTTACCTCACTTAGTCTATCGGCCTTCCGATGATTCCATTCTAGTGCTTTAAGTTTTGTTTTAAACTTCTATTTGTCCTGTCCAAACCACTGTCCTTTCTTACCCATTAACTTATTTGTTTACATGTACATTCGTATCCATACACATACATCAACCCCTATACCTGCACATAAATACGTGCATCCACACAGCAAAATAAATGATTTCACTATTGGCAAATGTTTACCCAATACTTTTAATTCAATGTTAAGACATGGAACTAGTTACCCTCCGTCGCTACCAACTTTACCGGACGCCTGTCAGTCAGCGCGTCCGTTGAAATATATGAAGGCAGCGCCATTGACATTTTTCAAAGGTTGATTTCAAATGGGCTCAGTTAACCGTTACCAGGGCACTGCTGTCAATTTTTTCAAAGTGGTATTTGCGGTAACTATGCGGAGAATGTTATCTAAATGCATTTTGTTACGGAACTCACTTGGCGTGAACGGCACCAAATTAGGTTTCAAGAGCCCCTCCTGCCTCTATCTTTGTTCTATTTTATTTTTACCTAGAAGCGCGGGAGCTGTAAGGGTTACACCGGCACGCGCTACAAAGAGCACCGTCGCCGTTATGAACAGGGCAGTGTTCTCGTAGTGCTGCGTGTATGGGATTTTCAGCGGTGACCCTGTCATTTTATTGATGAAACGTCTGTGGAAAAGTTCAATACAGGCTCCTATCGTATTTGGCTCGTGTCCGGCTGGGTATGTTTTAAGATATGAGTGTCTGAAAAAGCTGTTTCTAACTACAATAGAGGACTCCGAAATAATATTTACAGCATGCGTGGTAAGTTCAAAGTACCATTCCCTCCTCGTCGTGGGTACGATGTCTTTTAGTAGGTAAACATACTGGGGGGTACGTTTAATAGTTTCGTCGAAAAAAACCGGATTTAAAAAACACTGCAACGTGTTACTCGTTACGTGAAACGCGAAGTCATTGTGATACTGGCATTTAAGCTTTTCCTTTGCCCTACTAACTCAAATAGTAGGTATTCCTTCCCCTCCCCCCCCTAAAAAAACACATCGACCCTTATAATACAAGTACAAAAATACGCTGGATATTTTTCACAGTGATAAAACTTACTGGTTGTGTGTATACTTTGACGAGTCTGTGGGGAGAAAAATTGTCACGCTCATGTCTAACTACACGATGTGAGAGTACTATTGGAAAATGTCAAATCGTGAGCCAAAATGGGTGACATGCCCAAATGAAGGAAAAAAAGTTATATTTAATAATTATTCTCAATTTAAACCAGGATATCGTTATGTCATACATACAACCAGCAGTTAAATTTTCATTTAATTGACATATTTTGGAATACTCATTATGTTCTTATGGGATGAGGAAATGACATTGGAGTTTTTACGAACTGGAAACTTTGCCAATGTTCGTATAAATTGCAATCCATTCCTTAAACCAGTTTCCTCTTTGTTCGTTATTTCATCATGGAATTTTGTCTCTGCCAAAAGTTGCAAAGTCTTCTTTGCTGTTGTAAGAGTAGGGAGGTGTGCATGGTTACAAGATTATCTCGCCAACCCCTCTTGCCAGTTTTTCGCTCCTGAACCTCGAGTGGGCTTCGCGTGCAGATAAAGCAGCTTTCCAGTGAAAACTAAAATATTCCCAAAAAAAAAAAAAAAAAAAATCAGGATTTTCCTCGGTAACTGTGCATTTTGTATAACTGGAACCTGCACTCATAATTTCAGCAGCACCGCAGATCAAAAATCTCAGTTTTTCGGAACTTACAACCTAGTTAGAGAACGCGATCAATGTCAATGTTTAAAGTTCAAGAACTTGTGTATATTGCTGCCAACCTATTAATTCAACAAGAACAAGTGTATCCAGACAGTTTTGAGCATAACTCACCAATATTTTGAGAAAATGGGAGATTTTAACGGTTGTGTTACAAGTTGCCAGGGGCGTATCAGTATTCGTAAGAGTTAAGGTTTTAATAAAATTAAAATAACTAAATTAAATTTCTTAAATTTGCAATGTTATAAAAATACAAACAATTATTTAGAACATTAGACTGCTTTTCTATACTATTGGGCTCCAACGTATTTCGCGCAAGCTTGCAAGTTTCCTTTGGCTATTGGCTGCGTGTCTGTGTAAGAAGACACTTTATACCTGAACAGGCCAATCAGAATTATGTTATCCTTACGCTGACCGTCGGTGATTGGCCGGCAGACACACAAGACGCGTGAGAGTTAAAATAGTCCAACCAGGAAACAGGTTCTGAACCAAAGAGTTTGGTGGTGCAACCAGCCCAAAAGCTTCTTCGCAGTCATAGTTGCGCTGAGGGGGAGGAATGCAAAGGGCGGGGGAAACGGGATATCCCCGAGAAAACCCGCATCCTGCACGACTCCCACGTGCAAGAACCCGGAACGACCCCACAAGGAATCGAACCCGTTTAGCCTTCGGAAAGGCGAGCTTTCTAGCCGCTACTCCACCGCGGCCCCTAGTTACCTAAGTATTTATTTTATTCAATCTGACCCTGATCAGTTAGGAAGCTACCCAACCTTCCTGGCGACCAGTTCCCTATCAATAATTTAACATTCAGTGTTATGCGCCGAATAAAAATGCGTTTAGTTTAGCATATTAACTGTGGATGTCCTATTAAACTTGCATTTTCGTTGGGAAAGAAAATATTTTAATAAAGATATATTTATTCTTTAACCCTCTTACACTCGGCGTTAACTAATGCCTGTGTACATAAGGCACGGGAAGATATATTTACCTTTAATAGTGGTGCACACAAAGGCGCTCAACGCCCCAATGATTGGCGACAATTCTTTTAGAAGGTTTAGAAGGGGGGTGGGGATGGGTCGAATGCTAGGATCTAACGTACTTTAGGTACACATGTCAGATAGTTTCGTATAGTCACAGGATGTTATGCATATATGTCGCTACTATCCCCATTTCAGCCAAAGAGTTTTATGATACTCTATAGCAGGACGTTGTGATTGATCTGCAAAGAATTTATCGAAGTTCATATTTGATCATCTAATCGTGAAAAGAACACTTTTCTAGAGTAAGATGTAAGGTACTTCAGTGAATATTTGAGTTCTTATAGAATTTTCGTTTATTTAAATAATACTGAGAATTCGTGACTGTGTGTCCATTTCTGTGTGTCCATTATAATATATAAAAATAAACATAAAATGTTGGCAGAATACATTTGTTAGGTTATTTATGAATGTAAGTAGTATAGTAATGCATATACTTTTTCGGTACGCAATCCACTCAAGTCGCTTTATTTTTTGTATGGGCTTAAAGGAAACTTTTTTATATATTGTAGTACTACACCAACATTGATAGAAACATGCAACTGTGATTTCGTATTTTATACTAAATTTAATTAAATAGATTATATGCAGGGGCAGTGATATTTCGCAAAAAGATTTCGAGACAAGGTACAGTACAAAGCACTGTAGGTCGTCCAGCTTCTTTGATTGGCTAAAATATATTCTGGCCCGTGTTAACCGTTTGCGCACGAATCACGAAGTTTCAGTGTCGGAGTTACTTAGTCCTGAGTGGCTTGGTCAAAGACGGACACGGTACCAGCAGCCAATGGAGGTATAACAACAGCTGAGGTGTGTATATAGTATTAAAGTTTACTGCGTGCTCCGATTTTTACGCGAAAAGTCACTGGCCCTAATTATATGCCACTACGTGTTCGACAACACATTGTGGAAAACTAATTAAAATGTTAACATTTTCGTTAAACATTAAAAAGAGCTGTTTCATTTTCGTTTTAGTTTTATGAATTCAAATTTATAGCAATAATTATTGATTCGTCAAATAAAAAGTTAGTCCCTACTGATTTGTAAACCGTGTTGCAAACGGTGATCCTGTCCCATATTATGAATGGTTTGTACTAATACAGCTCAACACAAATCCTTCACCTCGATGGTTATGATGAAACAAGTGCTTATCACAACACCCAGTAAAAATGTTATTAATTGCGAACATATAAAACTATAAATTAGCGTGGGGTCTGAATGGGTTTAGTCAATCAGAGGTTTCAACATTAAAAATGTGTTCTATACATGTCAAGTGCATTATATATTAAATAATGTGAGTAGTATAATTTAGGCAAGTCTGGTACAATGCATTTAAATGGAACGCCAACTACCTTGAATGACCTTGAACCCACAAATTTCCTAAATATTCGTAACATGTTTACAAATTTTGAATAATGAAAAAAATTTAAAAATTATTTTCA
The DNA here is from genome assembly GCA_002778355.1 of Clitarchus hookeri. NCBI lineage: Eukaryota > Metazoa > Arthropoda > Insecta > Phasmatodea > Phasmatidae > Clitarchus > Clitarchus hookeri. Next base: position 1,099,102 of record NQII01000161.1, read on the forward strand.
AAATTATTTTAAGATTAACAAGTGGGGGGTCCGGGATTCGATGACAGGTGGATCGACTAAGCTTCCGACACGACCAATCCTCGCTATATAGACTGGTGTCCAACTCATCAGCCATGTCAGATGTCGTTGACCTTGACCTTGTGCCCATCACCTTGGATAACATTAAATTTAAAAAATTAAAGTTTTTTTTTAAATATTTAAAAAATATACAAAAATCACAAAAGATTTCCAAAAATTCTTTTATCAAATTCCTAAAAAAAACTTGACACTTGGATCAAGACCCAAGACTCTTGACTCTTGACTTAAGACCCTTGACTCAAGATTCAAAACTCAAGACCCTTGACTCAAAATGCTTGACTCAAAACCCCTGACCCTTGACCTAAGACCCAAGACCCAAGACCATTGCCCCAATACCCAAGACCCTTGACCCAAGATGCTTGACCCAAGACACTCGACCCTTGTCCCTTAACCTTAAACCCCCGAAAAATTAAAAAGTCCAAAAATTCTAAAAAAACAAAAACAAAAAAATATTTTTAAAAATATAAAAAATTAAAAAAATTAATTAAATCAATTTTTATTTATGAAAAAAGGAAGTAAACATACAATGCTGCTTATGTAGTTCTGCTTACTCTCAAACTTAACTACATGTTTAACCATGCACATAGCTCGACTACTATAAAGTTATATGTATGCTACTCAGAATTTTTTTAAAATATATTTGTATGTGACCAATCTAAGCCTTTCATACGAGTAGCAACCACCTGCCCAAGTCATGTTATAATTATGTTATGGATCAGCCTCTAAAAATACTTTTATATACATACTTGGCATTAATTGAAATACCAATAGTGCTAGTCCCTTGAGACCTAGAATGTACGAGGGTGATACACAGTCTTATCTCTCCGGGTCTTCTTGAACACCAATCTCTCATTCGTAAAATCATTCTATTGATCTTTAGCAATTTTTCCATCAATATTTCGCAATCTTTCGCAATCCTCCTTTTCCTCAGCAATCTTTCCATTAATCTTTTGCAATCTTTCCATCAATATTTTGCAATCTTTCCATCAATATTTCTCAATCTTTCCATCAATCTTCCCATATTTCCCTCAATGTTCCAATCTTCCCATTGATCTTTCGTCCAATACTTCCATCAATCTTTCGCAATTTTTTGTCATGTTTCACAATATTTCGCAATCCTCCTCCTCAGCAATCTTTCCATCAATTTTTGCCAATATTCCCATCAATATTTCGCACTATTTTCTTCAATCTTACAGTCTTTCTTCCAATATTTAAATCTTTTCACAAATCTTTCGATCACTTTCGCAATCTTTCTATAAATCTCACAAACTTTCCCTCTTTCCAATCTTCCCATAAATCTTTCGTCTAATTTTACGATCAATCATCGATCCATAATCAGTCCACTTGTGTATCGTCTGTTCCCTATACATACATACATATTTTAAAAAATCATTCGCCAACTGTCTCCACACATTTGTACTTGACGACTGCATTAATGTTATGTGTGCAGTCCACTGTCTATGCATTTTTATGCTTAATTACTTCATTAATATTCTGTGCGCAGATCTGTACTTCAGCAAACGAGTGCTCATAGAACCACTTCAAAGTTATGAGGGATGAAAGGTTACAACACAAAAATATTAAAACAAAATTATTATTAAAAGTTTTTATTATTTTTTAATTACAATTTAAGAAGAAAGCAGTTCATTACATCATGTGTTATAGCCCCTTCCTTTATTTCGCTGATGATTGAATTTACCTCGACAATTTGTGAGAAATCCCCGTGTTTTTGCATGTCAATCAAGTGTCTGAGTTTATCAACAAGTTCATTTAGGTCTTCGGGAAATAGGTAGCCAGTATTCTCAGCATCTTCTGCCTTCTTCATGTCGCTCGTTGCAGCAAATGTAGTTGAGGGCTGTGCCAGTGCTTCGAGAAAATCATCGTCGTCTTCAGCACTATAACTGTTTTCACGTTTATTTTCATCAACGCTGTGTTTATGATCGTCTTCACCTCCTGTTTTATCCTCAACATCAGGTTTAATTTTCTTTGTAGGAGTTGCACAGTTATCATCAGTATTTAGAGCCGACAGCTATTTATTCTGAAGTCCTTCGACCTCACGCAAACTCTTATAAGTGTACATTCCACGCTTACTGACTCTACCAAGCCTCGTAGTTCTGTCATTCCATCATTAGCATTAACTGTCTCGTCATAATCATCTGTGGAATCTATACCCATCGATGCAGCAAGGAGTATTGGCGACATCACTTGCTGGTTCTCAAAAGACGAATCCTTGCAGTTCTTGATGTGGTTCCTCAATATATATCACCTTGCATAAACTGCATGTGCCCATTGTCACAAATATTCATCGCGTGAAAAGGACTCTTCGTACAGGCGGTTCTTCATGTCGCCGAGCATGACAGTTTTACTGAAGATCTTTCCACAGTAACAACGCTGTTTTACATGTAATTTTCCAGAAGTGGTTAGAAGATGCATCCATAGAGGTAAAGCTCTACAGTAGACTTCGTAAAATCATTGGCTTGCCTCATCTTCATGAAAATATCGGAAGTCCTTTCCACAGTGGCAACATGTGTACCTACTTGGCTTGTATTTCTGTTTCTCATAAATGTGTTTATACCACTGTAAGCTAAGTGATTTAGGTTCAGTGATTTAAAGGAGTATGTTTACATAATTTGAATTTTTTTTTCTCAATTGTGAACAGTTTATGGGAGCATTTTCGCTTTCGTTGCATTTAAAAATTCCCCTCACTTGTTCGTATGAACCGATATTTCGTTAATATCGAGTGAGATATGACCACTGCAAACATGCGGTGCCACCGTTGTGCAATTTGTGCACCAGTTGGTAATGTGCGTCGTTTTATTGTAACTAGAGATGTGTGGCAGCGAGAGAAAGTAATTTAAAGTTGCCGTCGTATGATGTAGTGTAATAAACTGTTTCATTATTCAGTTATTCCACATGGTAGTGGACAAAAATTACGAAATTAAATTACTTCCTAGCAGTTTGGAGAACAAAGAATATTGCTAGAAGTTGTGCTGAAATAATTTCAGTAAATCCAAGTAGTAATTTTTAGCAGTAATTTTTTATTTCGGCCGAACAAAGAAAGGATTTTAATATCCAACGACCGAAGCATAAATGCTGGCAGTTTTTAATCATGTAAGCTAATTTGACTGCCAGAGAGGAAACCCTTCTTGCCGGAAGTTCTGACGCCACTTTTTTAATCAAATTTATATATCGATTTCTCGCAAGTACATTGCTAACGAAGTTGGCTGTGTTATCGAAAAATAAGAGGCCCTAAAATCAAGTACATTTATAAAGTCGTTAGAAAAAATTTTAATGCTACAACACGTTAATTTTATGCACGAATCAAAACTAAATGTGGAAAACCAAGTTAAGGCAACTCTTCAGAATACCCCTTAAAAATATTTATAAGAAATTATTTAAGAGATACGTACACATGATTTTCGTAAAAAGATTTCATGAATTGTTGTATTCCAGGGTGCTTTAACTCTCATCGACTTTCGTAATTGTATCCCGGTTGCAACAAGTAAGTAAGAAATTAACTTGTGACAAAGGCACTTCGGTTACATGTTGATATCAACTACCTATTCTCTAAAGTGAATTCTAAATGCTCTACATATCTTTGAAGTTGGACCTGAAGCACTTGTTTATTGCAAATACTGGAGATGGAACTTTGCGTGTCTGGATAACGTGTAGAGTGAACTGACATGCGGGTTGGTAATCCACCTTATAAATCCCAAGTATGCTTCCGCGCCGTGAAGGTTAAGTCAAAATAAGTGTAGTAAGCGTGATTATTTCTGTGACATAATTTGACGACAGCGACAGACAAGAGTTGCGGTGTTTACATCTCTTTGTTCCGCTACATATTAACCAGATACTCGACGTTCTATCTAAAAATATTTTTTCCAATATTTGTGAAAAAAAAAATATAAAAAAAACTAATGTTTTTGGTTCAACTTCGAATATGTGTACCGCCCTTAGGATTCACTTTAGACCATAGGTCGTACATATGTTTTCACCTTTTTTCGTGAATAACCAGCAGCCAAACTTTGTCGGTGTAATTTAGATACGCTTGGTTATTTTTTTAATTTTAAATCTATATATAACATATTTTAAGATATGCATCCAAGATGAAGCAAGCATCACAGGTCAGTGCAAGCTATGTGCAATACAGTAGTGTGGAAATCTAAAACACTTCCCCGCCTGTCAACGCGATCACAATCATAGCTGGTAGTCACACGACTAACAAAAATGTGCCTTAAATTTGATGGTGTTAATAGTTGACAATATTTCTAGGTCCAGTCAAGAAAATAATAATTTTTTTGTTAAAGTAAATTAACTAGCCAAATTTTTTTTCTTTAATTTTGGCCATAACATTTTGTAAACAAATTTGTCAAATGAAACTCACTCGTAAGGGAAAGCTTTTCATTTTCACAACTCATCATTAAGGATCAGTGGCAATAAATTAGTTACTGCCTAAAGCTGACTAGATGTAACAAACCAGTGGTTTAACAAATATGAAGTAAAAACTTTGCCACCGAGGTGTTATTAACGTTCTAATCATAGTGGGCGTAGAATCCAAGGAGTTATGTTAAAAGAGGCCTCTTTTTAAGATGACCGCCCATTGGAAAAATAAGCTTCCCGCGTCCTTGACGAACCTCATAAAAGCCTTGGGAACTTAAGTAGGCGCGCAGGACGGTCGGTAAGCTTGAGGTTGGAATCATGTTGGCAGTAGTTGAAAATCGCTCATTCTGGAGCAGATATTCAGGTCCCGCAACCCACTGGTATGTAGCCGCAGTGAGCCGCTGTACCGACAGTACAGGTGAGAGAAGCATCCACGCCGGACTGCAGTTGTGTCTGAGTTCTAGCGTCTCACTGACCCTGTGCGAGGATGCTGGAGGTTCACAACTGCAACAGCCTTCAGATGTGTGTCTGATGATGTGTTTGCGCTGGCTCTAGTCCTGTCTCATTCGCAGTGAAAGACCTAAAACCGGAAAACAGGCGCAGTCGAAGGCGTAGAAGGCACCATTTTCCAGTGGAAGTCCATCCTCGAAAGAGCCTTTTTTTTACCATGCCTCTCCGACCACCCNCCCCCCCCTCCACCAACTAGCGGGCGAAGGAGGACTTGCTAGCCAAGCTTTAATTTAAGATTTAATAATATTTTGTTACGACACGGAGTATAATTTGCTTGATTCCGGAAGATTATTAATGTGAGACTGCTGGTAATTTAATTAAACCTACACTTAGCCTTACGAAGCAATTAACAACTTATTGTCACCGATCGTACACGGTCAACTCTTAAAATCGCTATGTTACTATTCAATTACCGTTTATAAAATTGTTTTCAAAATGTTGCGGCCAGTGATATAAAAAAAAGGCAGTACATATATATACATCGATACTTATATATATATCGATACGTATNTTGTTTTCAAAATGTTGCGGCCAGTGATATAAAAAAAAGGCAGTACATATATATACATCGATACTTATATATATATATCGATACGTTTNATACGTATCGATATGGAAAATAACTTATCGATTGATATGTAACTGAAAAATATATAGGTCTTTGCTATTCATATCCTAACTATTATATAAATACGAAATTGTGTTTGTTTGTTTGTCCTTCCACGTCGCAACGGAGCAACGGATCGACGTCAATTTTTGCACAGAGATAGTTGGAGGGCCGGGAAGTGACACATGCTACTTTTTACCCCGAGAAAATTTCTCATTCCCTTGGGGAAATTCTTATTGGAAAATGAAAAGGTACACAAACGCAATAACAATGCAACGTCGCAACCTTGCAAAAGATCGACGTAATTTCTTGTACACAAATAGTTGGACGGCTGAAAGTTGATATTGGCTTCTATTTATCGCGAGAAAATATGTCAAAAAAATGTACTTTTGCGAGTCGGTTTACCGTACGCGGACGTGGAGAGCAATGGTGGCGGCGGGTGGAAGCGCCGTNGGCGGGCCGGTTCGCTGGTTGAAAATATAAATATCACATCCGTATTTCACTTAAAAAAAAAAAAAAAAAAAAAAAAAAAAAAAACTAAGATCCACATTTGCGACTCGATGGTTTCAACTGCTGCGCGTCTTAGGTGCCGGCCCGCGAATCATAGACGTTCAGTAACGGAGAATCTCAGTTCTCATTGGCCCAGTCAAACACCACACTGTCTTCGACGGAAGCACGCGGCCAATGACGGGAGAAATACAGCAGGTGTGTGTGGGAGTAGGATATTGAAATCCAGCTTCCGTGGGATTCTTCTCGCGAAAATTTGGCGACCCTATCTGTACCTAAATGAACCAAATAGTATACGAAAATCAATATTATAAAGAAACTTTACATACAGCTTAAAATTATTATGTGAACGACGGATAAAAAAAACATTTCAATCAAATGTCAGACTACGTCAAATATATATATATATATATATATTTTTTTTTTGCGTGGAATACAGCGCACGCCGGTATTCAGGCGGAAAATTTTCAGTGAAGAGTATCATCAACTGTAATGATTCCTACTGACTTCAAGAGAAGTAAGGCTAATCTCAGTGATTTTTGTGCAATGAAAAAAAATCATATAATCAGATATGCTGTTTTCTCATCCTTTTTATACCTGGTTTTGTTAGGAACACTGGACGCGTTTGATAAACAAATTAAATATGATTTAAAAAACAATTTTCACGTCGAGTGGAGTGTGGAGAGATTTGTGCGACTCGACATCGGAGTCTTGAGAGCCGATGAGGGTGAAGCGAGGGATGCAAGGGGGTGAGGGAACGGGAAATCCCCGGGGAAAACCACCGACCAACGGCATCGTCCGCCACGATTCCCACGTGCGAAAACCCGCGAGTGACCCGGCCGGGGATTGTACCCGGTTCGCCTTGGTGGGAGGTGGGTAGTTTAACTATTAAACCACTGCGGCCCCTTTTCAAGTAGACATCGTGACCTTCAGAGTCTTCAGGGTTTTAATACTAGTAGAAAATGCTGGGTTCGAAACAATTCGAACAATTACACATCAGTAAATATACCTCAATTACAGAGTTCCTAGAAATCCAGAGGCGAAACAGCATCTTCTACGGAGCCGCGGTGGCTAAGCGGTTAGACTGCTCGCCTCCCACCAAGGCGAGCCGGGCTCAATCCCCAGCCGGGTCACGCCCGGATTTTAGCAAGGGGGAATCGTGCCTGCTGATGTCACCGGTCGGCGGTTTTTCTCGGGGATTTCCCGTTTCCCCGCCCTTGCATTCCGGCGCTGCTCCATCCTCACCTCATTTCACCCTCATCGGCGCTCAAGACCTCGTTGTCAAGAGCCGCCCAAATCTCTCGACTCAACTGAGCATAGTCGCACGTGCCAGCAAAATGGCGACACTGACGAGCCACGTGCCGAGAAGCCGCGCCGTCCGCTAATGAGTGACTGGCAACCCACTTGTCTGGCCAATAAGGTACATATCCCAGCACGCAGTAACCAATCCGACACAGGCTCCCTTCCCAGAGCGAGAGAAAGAACGCGACCACATAAAAGGATCCTGCACGCCATTCCGTCGTCGTGTATAAGCCTAAGTTTCGCGTAAAGATTTCATGACAAGTTGTATTTTCAAGATACTTTGAAACTCTGCTGCGCACACGTGATTGGATCATTTTAAGTCTGGCGCCTCTAAAATGTCTGCCAGAGAACCACAGACTTTCGATAACGGAGTAAACTAGTTCTAATAAGCTCTTAAAATAAAAAACAAGTACCACAATCACGAGGCCAATAACCAAAGGGAAAGCTTCATAAGTGCACGAGGGATATTTGAAATTTAGTTCGGGTGTAAATCTTTTCTGGGAATTCACGTGTCCCTATTTATTAATATGAAGCTATATGCCGACGCGAGAAAAGAATCTACTTTATCAACCACCTTTGAAAAAATTTGTATATTAAAGAAAAAATTTACGGATGCCCTTCTAGTAATACTGCCAACGATCGTGGACATGTTGCACATCAAGGATATTTATGTACGGTGCTGTGCACAGTGAGCGATCAGTATCCAATGGCGTGATTGCATTCCTTGTGAGGAATGTGACTTGCGGAAGTTTCTGCACCTCTCGTTTATGAATGCGTATTGCTTACGTTGTCGAGCAGGCAGCACGTCGTACACTCGGTGCAGGAAGCATACTTGACACGAGTACAGCCCACGCCGAAATGTAATTCATAATCGCAACACTAGGGCTAACAAATTAATGCAAGAACGGATGGGTTAAAGAGCGAGTATTATAACTGGTCCACGGATATTTCGTAAAACAAGCTATGTTTTTAGGTGGAAAGATTTCGTGACACGATGTACTTAAGAACTCGACAACTTTGTTTGAGCTCTGTAGTTGGTCAACTTCTCTCCCCGCACGTGGCGGTCCTGCCAATCGCAGAAGCTGTTTCTCGTAGTAACCGAGTTCTGGTTGTGCCGGCTAGATTGTGAACTACCCGTGGCTGCAGCTCGCAGTAACAAGAGAAAACCTGATAGTGTATGCTGTGGTGTAGAAGGGGATGGGGGAGTATCTGTGTTCATATCCTACCCTCCCCTCAGAAATGATAAATAGTGTAAATAAAACAGTAAAAATAAGTAGCAAAATAAAAAAAATACACGTGTCCACGTCTACTGTTGCCCTTCATCGGAAACTATTTTTAAGCGCTGTTTTATCAATGAAAGACTCTCCCCCACTCACGTAATTTGTGCCTACGCCATCGCTTGCAAGCGTCTACAGAGCGCACTGAAAACTATTTGCACGTAACACTATTTTTGTGAAAATCAATCACTGGCAGTTAGCATATTCGATAACCTTGCCACAGAATACCTTACGACTACAGATGTGAAACAGCCGCTTGTACTGCTAACTACGGCCGCACACGCCAGCAAAATGGCGTCACTGGCCGGCAACATGGCGGAACGTCGTTCGCCTATCAGCTAGGGATGTTGGAAAAATATCGATATATCGATATTGCAATATTATATAAACGATATATCGATATAAATCGTCGATATATTTTAATGATATTTTATTGAAATCAATATATTTTTTCCAGGTACCGTAATCAAATATTTTTAAAATGTTCTTTTAAAAAACTCTGTTTTGAATACAAAAATTGAATTAGAAAATTACCATGTTTACTTTGGCAACACGCAATGCCTCGTGTCCTCAATATGTCATATTCCAAGAAATTTTACATTTTCATGTTCTTTAATAGATAAAATATCAGATTTCGATGTACCGATAAATCAATATTTTTCTTTCGATATATCGTTTCGTAAAGCGACACTTTCATAATAACCAATATAAATAACATCGATAATTTTTTACGATATCAACACCTCTACAATCAACCCCATGGTAATAACGTAATTCTAGCCACCAGTCTGCAGCCTAGCCAATAGCGAATGTTTGCCAACACGCAGTAGCCAATCAGACACGAGGTCCGTACCCAGAAGCTCTCGCAGTCTATCAGAGAATGGCCACGCCCACATGAAAGGAACAGTGACGTCATCTCGTATCTGTGTAATCATCCACTCGGTGGCCTTTCTTAATGTTTTTTCATCATTTCTGTCAACTGTGTATAATTCGTATACGTGTGGAAATAGCTACTCCCATGGATGTTTGATTGCTATTCAGGTTTTGTTACGCGAATATATTATAGACATACATATGTTGCTATCCCTTCAGTTTTAACTTTTAGTGCGAAGAAAAAAGGAAATGAAGCCAAACTTATTGACGATTTATTGAAAAATCACAATTTCAGTAGGACGCTAATGTTTTTCAGATGTCCAAAGTGATATTATATATATTTTAGCATATTTTATATATTTGTGATATGGCTTAAAATACCGACCCAACAAAAGTAAAAAGAAGAGGGAAATATATTTTCAAGTCAGCAATTAATGGATTAAAAATATTTTTAATATTTTCGTCATGTGCTAAAAATTAATTTCAAAATGGTATTCAAACAAAATGTGTGGATATAGCTCAAATTAATTCTTAGTGTCACGAGAATACCATAAAGAAATTTCTTGGAAATTCCACGAATGTTTAGACTACCGAATTAGATGAACTACTGCTATGAATTTCAAATCTAAAATAGCTTGAAGTTAAGCCTTAATCGTACGCGGAACAAACGCCGCACTTCAAATAAATTATTCCGTTACATTCTTAAAATTACAAAAATGCATTTGATGTGTCAAAAGAAAGTGTTAAGGTAAGTTTTCAGAATTCGACGTAAAATTTGTAGTCCAAACCCGTAGCTGCGTAAACAATAAGTGGCATTGCTGCTTCTTGAACGCCTTCAAGATGCCGAACTATTTTTCCCTCGATGCCGGCGTTCCTACATGAAGAGAGAAATGCTTGAAGCCACTGACTGGCGGGGGATTTCTTTTCCATAGAGTTGGTTTCAAATGTGTTCAATTAAGCGTGGCCAAGCTGTACCCAAGTAGCTCCTTCCTCCCAGC
>NQII01000161.1:1116740-1149308 GCA_002778355.1 Clitarchus hookeri
TCTCCTTCCAGTGACAAGGATAATAAGGATAATAAGGATAAGTAATGGGTAGCATTAAAGTACAACTAAGCCGAACTTCAGATCAATTGGAAGTAACCATGCATATGTATGTGTATGCGATTGTATGTACACAAATTAATGTAGGTTTTTGGCTGTCTGTTGTATTATTGTTATGAAAAACTAACAAGTATTACGTAGGGTACTAATTGCAAGACGTTTATTTTAGGACCTTTATGTATAACTGCGATTAGAAAATTGAAAGATCATGTGTTTTCATAACTACTGTTACTTGAATTTATGTATTTATTTACTGGCTTTAATTGTGGCAAAGTTAAGACCCACGCATTCTCTTACACATTGCCATGTAGAGCAGGAAAGTTAACATAAATTTTGTATCTGATTGCCAAATTACATTACAATTATAATAAGTGTAGTACACAAAAAACACTAAAAATAAACTAACAATTACAAACAAATTACTAAAAAAATACATCAGAAATACTGACGTAACTAGGCTATGACGTGTGAGCTACTGATCAAAAGAAACGCACAAATCACAAGAAAAACACATTTAAGGGAGAGACTAACGTATATTATTCTATTACTTAGTTTCCAGATTACATTTTTAAAACCAAGCTTATCACGGCACAGAGGACATCTTAGTAATCATATCTAAATCCAAGTTATTTTCTCCCGTCACTCGTTTCACATCCATAACTATAATAAAAGGTTCCCTCATTATTGAATGTGAATGTAAATGAAACTATACAAACATCGAAATGTTTATTACGTAGTATTCAATGCCACATCAAGTTTTGATTTCTAATGCCCGATCACGAAATCTGATTACAAAACTTGGTAATAAAAAAATGCAAGATATCTCTCTGCCTTAATAATTAATATAGGGCCAATCAAAAATGTCGAATACATGTCCATGACTATTTAAAATTTTGTAAATAAGGAATATACAAATAAACAATCTTGCCAATGACAGTACTGAAGTTTACATCACCCAGCACAAGGCTAGAGATTGAAAAGAAGGGGGAAAAAAACCAAGCAAGGTTTTTAAATATGCCTTTTTTTAAAATAGTTAACCAGGAATATCTAAATTAAAACAGCTTCGCTATCTTAGAAGTACTCTCCTTGAAAATTCTACGCTGTCATAAAGCGTTGAGAGGCATCAGTAATTTTTTTTTAAAATCCAAACCTTTCGTACCTCTACAGTGCATTCAACACATCCCGCTCCTTCCGAACTGCACGTTCAACTGCTCCGTGATAAGTACCAGGGCTGACGTTTGCAGCGCACTTCTGCTGAAGAACAGACTTCACTTGTTAGTTCGATACGACGTACGTTTTCTACTCGCTCGCTTGTATTTCCTGCTTGGGTGACTCCACGCACCGCCTGCGCTTTCAAGGCCGATAAAACACGACGAGGATCTCATTACGGCAATTTAAAGTTTTATTTCATTTATTAATTATTTTTTTTTTTTTTGGCAGAACAAGCGGATTTCCTGAGCATTCTCCGAAGTTTATCGACTTCGCTGCTAAAAACTTTGAAGTCCGGATTGAATAGGTTATTTTATTTCGAAATGGAAAATATATCTAAAGTTTTCATCATCACGTATTGTTGACAAAAAGCTTAGAAGACAGAAATCCCTATTACGTCGAGCCCCGACGCACTTGGTAAACAACTTGATGCTCAGTAATTACGTGAGAGTCGAGCCTGGCGCTACTGCGGTGTAAGAGTAAACTACTCGCTTCATACTACAGCTAAGCGTGCGATACTTAGTACGGCGTTCACAATGTGACGCATTCACACGTTCGCTGCCGTTCAAAACCAGTTATATTCTGTTCGCGGTAAACTGAGCACTTTTGGAAAGCCCTGCTAAAGATTGCACACTCAATGTGTATTCTTCCGCCATGTGTAAAATTAACATTGCTATGTGTCTGATCACTTTATTCATGCATTGGTCAAGATATACTGAAATTAACATAAAAGTCAATATTAAACCAATTCACTTATCTTGGCCCTTACAGCCATTGGAAAAACAGAAAGCAAAAAAATGAATTCAGTATTCACAAACGTTTACCTAACAATTTCAATTCGACGTTAAGAGACAGAACTACTTCGTTACCATCGTTGCAAACTTAACTGGACGCCTGCTAGTCAGCGTGCCCCTTTAAATAAATGCAAATAGGGGCAGTGATATTTTTCAAAGGTTGATTTCAAAAGTGCTCAATTAAGCGTGAACAGCCTATACACAAAACGGTTACCTATATACAACACTGCACGAACACCAGTAATGTTGTTCTCTGTATTCCCACTCACCACTGTACTACAGCTACAAACTACACTACACTACACCACACTACACCACACTACACTGCACCACACTACATTACACCACACTACACTACACCACACTACATTACATTACACTACACCACACTATATTACACCACACTACACTGCACCACACTACATTACACTACATTACACTACACCACACTACATTACACTACACAACACGACATTACACTACACCACACTGCATTACACCACACTACACTGCACCACACTACACTGCACCACACTACACTGCACCACACTACACTGCACCACACTACACCACACTACACCGCAATACACCGCAATACACCACACTACACTACACCACACTACATTACACTACACTATACTTCACTGCACCTCACTGCATCACACTGCACCACACCGCACCACACTGCACCACATTACACCACACTACGCTGCACCCTACAACAACGCTGCACCACACTACATTGCACCACACTAAACCACACTAGATCACACTACACCACACTACATTACACCACACTACACTGCACCACACTACATTACACTACATTACACCACACTGTACTGCACCACACTACACCACACTACACTACATTACATTACACTACACCACACTACATGCACTACACTACACCTCACTGCATTACACTGCATTACACTGCATCACACCGCACCACACTGCACCGCACTGCACCACACCGTACCACACCGCACCACACCGCACCACACTACACCACACTACACTACACTGCACTACACTGCACCACACTACACTACACTGCACCACACTACACTACATTACATTACACTACACCACATTACATTACACTACACCACAATACCACACTACACTACACTGTACTATATATAGACTACAGACGAGGTACAGCGATCTCGCTGGCTGCGCACAACCAGTCTCCGTGTCCCAACATTGAATTGCTTTTCTGCCAATACGGCTAGCAAAACCCGCGTGGATTGCATTTGAGGTTCTAATACTGTTTAGTAAACAAGGACATGAGATGTTAGTTCACTTCCTCTAGCTAATTAGTAATGCAGTTTGATTAAATTCAAATTGGTAAAAGTAGTTTATTAATATAAAATTTCTTATCATTAAAAACTAAGATGTAAACAAACACGTTCACCAATGTTGACCATGCATGGTCACATGTTACTTCGACAGTTGTGTTGTTTGCGGTAGGTTAGTGTTGGGTACACGCGCAGAAGACGAATAGTTGGTCTACCTCATCTTTAGTCTATTCACTGTACTTACGTAATTTGCCCGCAAGAAAATACCACTCATTAATTATCGGAAAATATGCTACACAATAGCATAATAGGCTTGATTCAAGCTTGAATTAAGTTTGTCATGACAAGCATGTACGCTTGCAACACACTTGCTGAGAAAGCCAGCAAGTTTGAACCAAGCCTGGATCAATAACATACTAGTCTCCACGCGTCAAGCTTGCAGCAAACTTGATTAATAAAATTTGATGCAAGCTTGCCTTGGCAATCCTCAAGCATAACTCCAGTCATCTGAAAGCTTGCCATTTGTTGTGTGCCGGTAATGATAAAGTTGACTTGAATCGAGCTTGAATAACACTTGAAATGACAAGCTTGATCGGCAAGGCAACTTCAAGTCAGCTGGCGGCAAACTTTTTTCCGTCTTAATTCACCATTATTATTGTTTGTAAATTTTTTCGAGATATTTTCTCGCCCCAAAAAGTAGCTAATATAACCTTTCAGCCCTCCAACTGTCTCGGTGCAAAAAATCACGTCCATCCGTTGCTCCGTTACGACGTGAAAGGGGGACAAACAAACATCCAAACACACTTTCGCCGTTATATATATATATATATATATATATATATAAATCATATTTATGCTGAACATTTTTACTGCCTATTATTTAAAATGTCTTGGTACTTGAAAAATTGTCTTATTTATGTGGGGACAGCCTCTTATTCATATACTTGCACAGGTTTATGTTTAGTTAGCACGTTCCGTGACTCCAAGTCAACAAAGAATCCAGAACCAAAAGGAGGAACCTATCATAGTCAAGAGAAATAAGTTTAGAGCTACGATCTCAGTGAGACAACAGCCAATGAACAAATGGCAGAGCCTGGTCTGTACATACAACTGTCAAGTCTAGCCTGGCCGTCAAATGAACTCACGAAATTTCCGGGGCTCTAGTTCCGGTTAGGTGCAACGCACTATTATTAGATTCTGGGAATTCTTGCTCGTGCATGTTTTTAAAAATAATAATTTAGATAATGCGAATGGAGAGGAGTATTTACAAAACATAGGTATTAGTATTACCACCTAGCACTCCGTGCACATATAATGGAATCCAAAACAAGTAAGACTTATGTCACTTATATCTACTATTATAAGAACGTCACTTATGTTGGTATTCGCTTTTGCTTGGTTCGCACCACATTTTACACTATTACTGCACTGAATGAAGTTTATTACTGTCCGGTTCTCAGCCAATGGAGTGAGTCAAGAGCGAAGAGATATGGGCGGCTCTTAACAGCAAGGTCTTGAGAGCCGATAACGGGTGATTGAGGTGAGTATGGAGCAGCGTTGGAATTAGGAAACGTGAGATCCCCGAGAAACCCCGGTAACCAGCGGCATCGTCTAGCACGATTCCCACACGCAAAGATGCGGGAGTGATTCGACCGGGGATTGAACCTACAGTTTGCCTTGGTAGGAGGCGAACCGGCTAACCGCTCAGCCACCGCGGCCCCTCATCCAATGGAGTACTGAATTAATTGTCTCCCAGTAAAATATCCTTTCATATGTAACAGGTAATACAATCTACAGTATATTATTTATTTCAGCTGCTATAAAATATTATTATTTTTGTTGGCAATATTTATAGTTGTGCTCTAGCGTTTTTTTAAGCCCATTCCGAGCCATGTGAACACAACTGTGTATATTACGCACGTGTAAAGATTAAGTAAAAAAAAAATTATACGAGAAACTATTGACATTTAATTTCACAACAAAGTAATTGGGATGAAAAATAAAATTGCTCAGGTGGTATGGCTTGCTCTCAACCTTTCTTGCCCTTCCCAGAGCTGTAATTTAAACGAGGTCAAATTCCCTTCACTTATACGAGCCCAACAAAATTAAACCCATTCCAACGTAAATATTACGAGACGCTCGTTATATCTACACGATGCTGGCATTCAGCGCGTGTCATGAAAGTACATTTTAAACGAAGAAATAAAAGAGATGCCGTGTTTTTTCCTACCCTCGGTCTTCGTGCCGTTTTCTGGGACGTCGGCGGCGATGAAGGGTTTTAGGTACGTAACGAGACATCGTAAACCGCAGAGGGCCCGCGGGCGAAATAGAGACACGAGATGCGGGAGGTTTTTCTTTCTAGTTTACTGTTCCCTTCTTTATGGACGCTTCTTTCTTCCCTGTCGCAGCAGATGAAGTCACGTGAGGCGTTCGCCGTGAACTGCCGCTCGGCGATCTGCCGAGAGGAGTGCTGCTGCTTGCTCAGTGCTGTACACTGTATGCGCACGCGGCAGGAAACAATAACCAGAGTGGAACCGGTATAATCCATTCGCAGTTACTTCAAACTCTTATGAAGGCCTGCTATAGTCTATTCGCGGTTTATTCAAACTTGTATGACTTTAATGATATTTTGCATATTAACTATTTCTTACTAGGCATTACCAACACATTTTTTCTCTCCCTGTTTTTATTCATTTTAATTATAAATAAAACAATATAATTTATAAATATTATATACTGTAAGTAAAAGTTTAATTTAACCTAAAATAAGGCACTCTTATGTTAACACACGTCTAAAACGCTTGTGATATATATATATATATATATATATATATATATATATATATATATGTGTGTGTGTGTGTGTGTGTATATATTATTTAGGAAACAACCAAACACGTCCTACATGGGGTGATTTCTCAAAGGTTTGTTTCAAAGGTGTGAAGAAACCGCTAATGCACTATATTCTGTGATTAGACAGCGGACAGCAGCAACTAAGTATTTTTTTCGAAACCTTTCGATAAAATGTTGGCACTTTAGAGGACGACACAATTTTACTGGCACTGAGGACAATATTGAAGTGAGCTGCCGATATCCTCCACTATAGCTAAATAAGTTATATATATAAGTTTACACTCGCCATCGTCGTATTGGTCCCGGCTACACCGCACACGCCTACTGTACTCTGCTGCGTTTATTATTGGCTGGCCGTCGGCCAATGAAGTCGAGGGTTGACTGTGTATCAATTATTGATGCGTCGCGACAGATGTAACACGTTTTACAATCCACCGTGTTCATTTAAGAAAAGTTGAAAAAGAACTGTTTCATTCTTACGAAATGAAATGTCGACTATCTGTAATTTATCTTTACTTGTATATTCCGATAAAGTGCTGCGAAACACTAAAACTATAAAAGGTTGAGGCTAGATTTGTATTCAAGAGGATAGAAATTGCCATATAAACGTAGGCCTGATACTGCCCGTGATACGAAACGTTTCTTCAGTAAGTCAGCTGCGAGGAGGAATCAATTTCAGACGTCATTTTTCTGCACTCGCCAAAGTTTATTTTAGTAACTAGTTTTATCACTGCCTTAATTTTTTTTATGCAGGAGGCATTTTTTTTTGAGTAGGTTATCTCGATGCGTATGACTGACTCAAGGCTTTGCCACCTTTCCAACCCTTCCCGCCAACGAAGGATGGATAAGATTTCTTTGAATTCCGCTGGCTTCATTACTGGGGTGCACGGGCATCCCAAACTTCCTCGTGTTGGGGGGAAAAAAAATTGTTTGCACGGCAAAGAGGAAAGGAAAGGAAAATTAATTTTGAAAACTAATTAAAAATATTATCAATGTACATATCGTACTTAAGTGAACGTGAATTTCGCGAATTAATTTGGTGGCGGGCTATGGTTAGAGATGAAGGTTTACTGCGGGTGAAGTATACTTTTCAATCTACTATGTCAAGACTGTTTTTCATCGGTATCGGCTGCCATGCATGTGAGACGCCACTGTCCCGTTTCACAGCGACAACAAGGATCCCAATACTCTAGAAGAACGCCTGTGATTGGTCTGCAATAGACCGGGCCGAGTCAAACATCTCGATCACCCAATCATAAAAGGATCAAGCAGCTATAGAGTTTTCAAAATTGTGTTTACCCAAAAAAGGTTTTGCAATTTTTTTCAGTATTTCTCCCAGTTCTTCGGGGATGTGATGGAGTAGTGGTCCGACCACTCGCCTCGCACTTAGGCGGACCGAGTTCGATTCCCGGCCGGGCCACTCCCGGATTTTTGCTTTTAGGAATCGTTCCTGACGATGTCGCTGGTCGGCGGGTTTTCTCGGAGATCTCTCGTTTTCCCAGCTCTTTTTATTCCGGCGCTGCTTCATATTCACCTCACTCGCCCCTCTTTGGCTGAAAACACCTTCCTGTTGAGAGTAGCCCAAATCTCTTCACTCACTCACATTCACTCCACCTTCGCATTACCGTGTTGGTCGATTCCCACTTCACTTCATCCCTATTGGCGCTGAATGCCTGAACCTGGTAACTACCGGCCACGTAGTTCTCTTTTGCACTCACTCCACGCCGTCATCATAGCTTACTTAGCATTGCAGTGATTTATTTCAGTCGTAGTAATGAAGACATTTCGCGAGTTAAATGACACCTGTCCCCTGTACACCAGCACATAAGTTGTTCATTCATTGGCTGCTGGCTCAGTGAGTAGCCAGTTTTATCATTAAAAAGGTCGGGGATTCTGTTTTTTTTTTTAATTCATGTTAGCTATTCGCCCAGAGTCGTTAACGATGTGTCTAATAAATTATGAACCAATCGCAATATAGTCCATTCACGGTTACTTCCAACTTTTTGTAAGCCTTGCTGAAGTTCTATTTCCAGTATATTCCTCCGCCTTATGCATGCAAAACTTGACTAGGTCTAGAAAATTAAACCGATTTGACAACGCACTGCACTCAAGCTCACTCAGTTTTATAATATTTAGCGTGGGAACTATTTATTCCTAGGCATTACCAACACACCTATTTTCTCCCCGTTGTTATTCATATTAATTATAAATGCAATATTATAATTCGCAGATAAAGTACGAGTAAAGTTTTATATTATTAATCAAAATTAAGATATTTTTATATTACCAGAAATATAAAACTCTTGTGATACACGATATATTTAGTAAACAACCAAGTACGTCATATATGGAGTTGTTTTTCAAAGTTTTAATTCAAAAGTGTGAAGAAACTGCAACACATTGACGCGTGTTTGAAGCCTAGCGTGTCCACATATTAATTCGCGAATTTCTCCTGTCCGTACCTATTAATATAAGCATATTATTAGGGCCAGTGACTTTTCGCGTAAATAATCGGAGCACGCAGTAGACTTCAATACTATATACACACCTCAGCTGTTGTTATACCTCCATTGGCTGCTGGTACCGTGTCCGTCTTTGACCAAGCCACTCAGGACTAAGTAACTCCGACACAGAACCTTCGTGATTCGTGCGCAAACGGTTAACACGGGCCAGAACATTTGTTAGCCAATCAAAGAAGCTGGACGACCCTACAGTGCTTTGGACTGTATCTTGTCTCGAAATATTTTCGCGAAATATCACTGCCCCTACATATTATATACTTCAGCGAAAACGTTATTGAAGTGACATCGTCAAAGCACACGATACGTAAGCTAAGTGGAACAGGCTCTTGTGCCGCCAGCTCTAGCCACACTTGCCAGCAAAATGGCGCCACCGGCCAGAGAGATGTCTGAACGTCGTTCGCCTATCAGCGCCCGGCAACTCACTTCCCAACCGGCAGCCCAGCCAATAGTAGAATACTTCCTGTTCCAGACCTTGGCTACAGATGTGGCAGAGCGATCTCGCTAGCTGCGCAGATCCGGTCTCCGTGTCCCGACATTGAACTGCTTTTCTGCCAACACATCTAGCAAAAAATTGCGGGGATTGGGTTTCGAAGTTAGAACATATATTAGTAAACAAGTGATTTGAGATGTATGCACACTTCCTCTAACCAGTTTGTAATGCAGTTTGACTACATTCAAGTTGTTTTAAAGTATTTAATTAATCTAGTAGTGCTCATCATTTAAAAATTAATATACAAACAAACACGTTCAACACTGTTGACCATGCAACTATGACAGTTTTGTTTCTTTGGAGTAGGTCAGTGTTGGGTACATGCGCAGAAGACGAATAATCGGTCCGTCTCATCTTTAGTATATGGTTCCAGAGCCTTGCGCAGCCAATCAGAAACGACTACGCCCACATCAAAGGAACAGCCATGACATCGTTTCACTACTGTTTGCTCATCTACTCTGTTATCAATGTTTAAGATACTTCAAAACAATTATTTGTGCGAAAGAGGTGAGGTAGTCCGATAAACGCCCATTCTTCCTTACCTTTTCCTTTCATCCATGAGTTTATCACCTAGTTTGACGTTTCCGTTACGTTTTTGCTTCTTATTATTTTGTGATTCGTTACTCATGCGTTTTAAAACATTCTGTACGTAATTTTTTGCAGTGAAGTTTCTTTTTTCTTTTTTTTTCTTTTTTGATATGTCATGAAAGTCGTAATAGCTGCCACGTGTTTCTTTCGAAATGTTTTTTTTTTTTTTTTTTTTTTNTTTAAACTCTGTGACCTTTACCCCGGCTTATAAAAAAATGACAAGATAAGAAAGGCGTTAATTTTTGTCGGGTGGCAGATAAATATATATATATATATTTTTTTTTTGGGAGTTGGGCATTTTTATTCCGCAGTTAACCGGAACTTGCCAACAACTCGGAACGTTTGCTGGTAAATAAAAAAAAACGCATTTAATAAAAAAAATACGTTATTTGCTTTTTTTTCCTGACGAGCGGGCGGGTCTTCTTCATGGCTGAGTTCGTTCTGGCGTTACCTTCCCGCTGCTGAATGCCGACCATGCGGACGCACGCCTCGTTCACAACGGGGTCTTCGTGTTTGTTTATTTCGTCCTTGTTCTTCCCTTTGGCCCGTTATCCGCCGTTAAAGCTAATCTTGGAAGTCTTAAGGGCCCCGACTACCTAACGTTCGAAATGCGTTGCTGTGTGTTTGAAAAAACGTATTTTGTTTCTTACAGATCTATTCAATGTTCGCCCAACGTGCCGATGTTCTACGGTTATTACAAGCACTTCAGACGATGAATGTCGATTACTTTCAAGTCGACATGCACGTTATAAAAAACATTTTGAAGTTTCCTGAAATAGCTAATAGCTAGGGGCAGTGATATTTCGCGAAAAGATTTCGAGACAAGATACACTACAAAACACTGTAGGGTCGTCCAGCTTCTTTGATTGGCTAAAAAAAAATGTTCTGGCCCGTGTTAACCGTTTGCGCACGAATCACGAAGGTTCGGTGTCGGAGTTACTAAGTCCTGAGTGGCTTGGTCAAAGACGGACACGGCACCAGCAGCCAATGGAGGTTTAACAACAGCTGAGGTGTGTATATAGTATTGAAGTCTACTGTGTGCTCCGATTTTTACGCGAAAAGTCACTGGCCCTATTAATAGCTTATTACGTCACGTGTTCCTCTGCAGTACGTTTGTTATAGGACTACTCTTTATTTGACACGCCCCAGGTACCTCTGCGCCAATAAATGAACGCTTCACAATCGTGTGGCCCAATCACGCGCAGTTTCTCTCAGAAAGGGAGCGACTTAACATCTTGGCAGCAGTCAATAAAGAAACGACGCCAGCTAGAGTACAGACAGCACTGTGAATTTTAACTTGATGCCAAAAAATAATACGAATTTTGCAGTTCACTATTTATTACAAGTTGAGCGTTTCAAAATACCCGGCTCGCTCGAGGGGCCTTGCATCGAGCCTTGGTGCAGACTTTCCACCAGCAAAGCGATAGGTGGACGCAGCACGATGAGGGCGATGGTGCAATTTGTGCGCGTGGCAGTGTCGCCCTTATCGCTCCAGCGCTTCTCAGTGTCAGACGCGGGAAACAGTTCCAGATAGACATGCTACTTAACACGTTTATGACGTCGCCGAAGTACAGCACGGGCAACTCTACGTGAAATATTTCTTTCTCCTTGAAAATAAAATTCACACGGACAGGAATCCATTGTTTTCTTAGTGTTTAACATGATCTTACGTCATCACTACCGCCAAGCAATAATATGTTTTTTTCTGAAAAATAATTATTTTCAGTCATTATGTCATTATGATTACTACTCCGAGTAAGACACTAGTTGATTATAAAATGTATCAAAGCGTGATGTCAATGCATGTGTTTTAGCTCAAATTTAGAGTATAAGATATTAAGAATATACTATCGGATATCTATTTTTTGTGATGGTTCTGAAGTGAGACATGAGTAGTTATAAATAATATGTTTTGGGACTGCTGGCAGGAACGAGGGGACAAGCTGTGGCCATCTTGGATGACGTCACAAGTCAAACCTTCTGCTCTGTCATTCCTTCCCGATGGCGGCAATGTTGTCAGCCAGTACCGACTATCCTGTTCAGTTATTCCTGACCAGTACCGGCCATATTTTTCCCTACTTCATGCTCTTGCATTCCAAGCGAGGGGTTTTCTCCGAGTGCTCCTGAATTCGATTATTTTCTCATCCCTTCCTACTAGATTTTGTTCCCTACTTCACGCTCTTGCATTTAAAGCTAGGGGTGGGGGTTTCTCCGAGTCTTCCCAAATTCGAATACCTTTTTCGTGCTCTTACATTCCGATTTGTTATTTTCTCATTCCTTTCTCTCTCTTCCATCCCTCGGTTTTCTCGTATTCCTTCTGGTCTCCTTTATTTTCTCTTTGGAAGCCAGTACCGACGGCAACCATTTTGGCAGTCAGTACCGACAGCCATCTTGTTCCCTACTTCATGCTCTTGCATTCTGCCCTTCCTTCCCCGTCTTCATGCTCTCCACCCGGACAACGATGGCTACTCGAGGCTCTCGAAAGGATCTCGTCTCATCTCTGATTGGCTATTGACGATGGCGGCCATTTTGCCAGCCAGTACCGGCGACAGCAAGTACCTATGGCGTCCATTCATGTGGCATCCTGGCAGGGACGAGCGGCGGCCATCTTGGATAACGTCACGAGTCAAACCTACTGCTCTGCCATTCCTTCCCGATGGCGGCAATTTTTCCAGCCAGTACTGACGGCCATCTTGTTCCCTGCTTCATGCTCCTTCATACCACCCTACCTGTCCCGACTTTATGCGCTCCGCTGAGTTAACGATGGCTACGAGAGGCCCTCGAAAGGGCCTCTGGCTACGCGAGGCTCTCTAAAGGGCTGCAGGATCGTTCCGGTCACCCTTGGGTTGCCAGTCCGACGCCCTGGCCACATGACCGCCATTGCATGGGATGTTTTAGAAGACGAAAGCCGTATACACGCACGCCAGCCTACGCACACTCGAAAGTCAATAAACTTGTAATCGCGAAAAAAAAACCGACATTGTATGGTTACTCACTTCAAAATTCAGAAAATAATTAAAATCATATACACAAACTTCTTATATGTGCAAAGACACACCAGCCTACGCACACTCGACAGTCAATAAACTTGTAATCGCGAAAAAAAAGTCAGCATTGTACGGTTACGAGAAGAAATAGACTAAATACATACACATACCTCTTACAAAAAAACAATAACATGAAAAAATTACCACCAGTCTACGCAGTTAAGGAAACTAGCGAACCTCCCTACAAACAAGTATACAGCAACAAAAAAAACTATCCATTTCTCAGTTCAAGATTACAAACCTATCAGCCCCCCTTACCCATTACCAGTCAAGAGCAATAAAGGATCGACAGAGAACACTAATGAACTGATAAGTGAAGACCTGCCCCAACCCCTGGTGTTAGAAAGACTTGACAGAGGACGCTAGTGACTCTGAATGAGTGGACGAGGACAGCTTGACCTTGAACGAAACAACAAGACAAGTGGAGAAGGGCTGCAGGCCCCCGGAAAGACAACAATTAACGATCGTTTAGACCCCTGTTCAGTAATCTCAACTGTACATGCGCGCCCCATCCTTACCGAACCTACTATACAGCCTTGAGAAAAGAAACGCACGCATATTTAACACAGAGAGGGAAATACAGTTTATGAATACAAATCAACCCATGTTCTAAGAATGTATTTATTTATACTTAAAAAAAAAAAAACATTCAACCTCCATATCCAGCTATTGTGATTGTTGGAGAAACCAAGCCATTTGACAAATAGTTTGTGTTTCCGACGACGTTAACACCTTCTCGACCAAATAGACGTCAGGGAACTTCGTTGCCATGATCTCTTGTTCGTAAAATCCACCCCTCAGCGGTTCTCCATTCAGATCAACGAGTTGATACATCCGTGGTTCGTAATGACTGCAGGGTTGACAAGGCATGCAAATTTTCCCTTAACACGAGATATTCGGTTATAGTCGCCAATCTTTGCTATAGCCTTGCATCTATTCACATTTTTCAACACAGTCGACAGCAAAGAATCTTATAAAGAGTTTTTAATGGAAAAGAGATTGTCACGTGACGTGGTTAGCCAATGAGAATCAGGGGTGGAGGTGGAGGTCTCCCTGCTAATTTGTCATACGATGGTGAATAATTGGTGGAGGGGGTTATTGGGGTGGGGCAATTAGCCAATGAGAAACTTTGGTGGAGCAATTAAATATATTGGAAGGGGGTGGGCAATTAGCAATGAGAATCAGGGGTGGGCAATTGGTCAATTAAATATATTGGAAAGGGGAAGTGGAGGGGGTCAGTCGTCTGCTGGTCGCGGTGATGGGGACAGCACCAGCAATGTAAAACAAATGACAAACGAAATTAACTAAGATGGTGGTCAAAAGAAGGTGAGAGACAAGCTTCAGTAATGTATGAACACATGACAAACGAAAGAAAACCTATATGGTGGACGGTGTTTGTGACGCCTACCAAGATGGCGGACTGCACCAACTAAGATGGTGGATAGTTGCACCTACCAATATGTGGACTACATCTACAGAGATGGTGGAATGAGTATGTAAGGAGGGGGTGTAGGAGACGTCCAGAAATTTGTTTTAAATAAATAAATAAATAAATAAAATTTAAATAATTTTTTAAAATTTTTGTAAATTGTAGATTTTTAAAATTCACAGGTCACAGGAGTCAAAGTTAAATGTCTAGGTCACATGTATCCAAGATGGCCGCTGGTCGACTGGAATGTCAGAGTACGAACAGCTCCAACGCTCCGGTCCCAAGTCCCGATGTGTCAAACGCCCCATAATCCTCTACTGAAGTCTTATCTACCAAGGTGGAGGTACCTTCCAAAATGGCAGAATAATGTAGACGTGAATTCGTCAATTAACTTCTGACGGCGTGGACTATAAATGAATAAATTTTGCTTGAAATAGTTAGAACGGTTCCTGACATGCCATAGCACCCAAAATATTTAAATTGCCGCCATTTTTAAAATAAGCATTTGGCTTGCATGAAATGGAAAGAGCGCCGGGAGCCCTTACTGAGTGTTATATACGAGTATCGAGTTTGGTGAGATTCAGTTTACAGCGACACACATACGTAGATACACAGATAAGGCGATCTCCTAGATTTCGTTCGGAATGTAGGTTTAAAGAGCTTCACGCGTATTGAAAGTATACCGGAACATAACAAGCAGAACGTTTTTCTTACAATGACTTAGTATAGACTGTCCTCGGCCAATTGAGAACTTTTGAAATCAACCGTTGAGAAATGTCACTGCCCCTACCTGCATGTATTTCAATTAGCACACTTGGTACCAACTTGACAAATATTCACTACCCTAATAATTTTACGATTTCACTTGGCCGACGCACGAATAAAGTAATCGGGTCCACGGCAATGTTAATTTTGCATGTGGCGGAAGAATACACAACGTGCATACAAATATATATTTGGCAGGGTTTTCAGAATTGCTCAGTTTACCACAAACAGCCTATACATGTAAGTATGGGCTGTCGGAAAATAATAACGTGAGTTCTGCACGTCACGGCTGACAGCTTCCGGAACAAAGTGAAACTTCAGTCTGAAGTGAAGCCGCATCAACCGTCGTTTTAATATCAAGGTCGCAGTTTGGCTTGCTCAGCAGCGGAGAAAACTGCCAGATTTTTCGCAGTATCGCCGGGAAGGCAATTCCCGTGAAATGCCAACTCCATCGCCCTTCTTTTATTCTTCCGCTCCACAAAAACCCGCCATACGTGAAATTTTATTTCGGCCTGCGAGAGCGGAGCTTGAAGTGGCCGAGTGGCACAAATAGGAGAAAAAAACTGTGAAAGGAAAATCAGGGCCGCTACGCAACCCAAAAACCGGGAGACACGTGAAATACTGGTTTGCACAGGGGCGGGGGAGAAGGATTATTTCGAACCTACAACTGAAATTTTTATACACCGGTGTTGTTATATGAGCCCTTTGAAACGGAGTCAACACCCATGAATTTTTTTTTCGGAAGCTGCACCACCGTTACAGTGCCAACCCGTGTTTTAAGTGTACACTCAAACGAACCAAATTTGATTAAAGCAGGTGGATATTTTCTGTCGTACGTTTCCACGCGGCATGACTCTTGGAAACTGATTACCTACCGCTGATATTACACTGAAATCTCATACACAGTTATCATAAGCTTCCTTATATGCATTTACGTTCAGTCATTAAATTGAATTTTATTATCGTGGACGTACACCATTTCAGAGATACACAACGTTTTCAACGAAAACCCAGACGATGACATGGAAATATATACTGAAAAAGAAAATCCATGATTGGCTGTTGTTAACAGATGTTATTAAAAAATATAGGAAATGGAAAATGGCAATTACTTAATGTTTAACGAACTAAATGAGACACGACTAACCGTACGAACGAACAAAAAAAGTCAGGAGAACAATGAGTAACTCAAAAAATACACAGGAAAACGTAACTAGGACAAAGTGCACTAACGCAGGCGAAAACGTAATTATTTGCACAAAACTGGACGATCCAACAATGGCTACATAGAACTGCATTGTTGGTTTCCCTATACGAACTACCAGCGACATTTCGGGAACTGAAACGTGTACTCGTCCTCAGGCAGACTTGTGGAAGTTTCACCCAGTGTTGTTAGTCGAGGGTTGTTCTGCACTTGGAACACCTTGGGCGATGCGTTGGCTAACCCCGGCCAGTGCAGGACAGTTCAAGCCAACTGGTATCAGGAGTGTGCGAACGAGCTGTTGTTAGTTCGTGTCAATCCTAGCGGAGATGGCAGTAGGAACGGAGTGGGGGACAATTACGAGCAGGCAAATTACACTCTGAACTTGAAATAGTGATAATCGAGCCAAATCAGCGAGAATCGAACAACTGATATTCAGTGCCAGATAACTAGTTAATGCAGTGGCTGAATGTCACTGATTTATATGTAATTCTCACTGAATGCCAAGAACTCCGCTGTTGTAAATCACTTATTTCCAGTTAATTTGCTTGGTTCGTCAATCGGTAGTAGCTTATCGACTGACTTTCAGTGAATGTTATTTCACTGATCGATATCACTGATTCGGTGTTGGAGTGCACGAAACCGGTACAATGACGTTGCTGGGAGAAATATGTGCAAATATTTCCGTAGGGTTTCAGAAAATACAATTTTCGTTTAACTTCCGAAAGTTCACGTTAAATAAATATCAAATATTTAAATGCGAGAAAGCACGTATTCGACGTTAAGGAAAGTTTAGGGCACGAAATGCATTTGAGGTGTTCGAGAGAACCGCGTGGCCACAAGCCTCCTACAACGTCGACATTCGGGTAACTCAGAGTATTTTTACCTTACAGTTTTCGTGCAATGTTTAGTAAACCTGGTTTTAAATATAACGTTAGTAAAAAATAGTTCATTTTAATTTATTTTTCAGTACAAGTATTTCGTCATTTAAAGTGAAAAACAGGCAGTGAAACCGTCGATGCTAAGGAAACAGGCAGTGAAAGTTTCAATGATAATTATATACTTTCATTTAAGTGAAGATTAACTGAAATAGGAGCATCGAAACAGAAGACAGTAGATGCGAATCAGGCCCGTCAAAGCGTTGCAGAGATAACTCTGCACTGTGTTTATTAACTGCTAGAGGGACGCATCCAATACAACCATACCACAGCAATGGGGAAAAACAAAGTTATAGCTTCGCGAAAGTTTGAGTGTGTTTAATAAATGTTATAATCAAAGGTTGCACTTGCCCAAAATATCGATTCGACGTCCTTGGACGTAATTAGCTTGTATTTGCAAATAAATACATCGTCTGCACTTTCGGTCAGACGTTGAAAGCGGAATGTGAGAGTGCACTTTTGCAATATCAGATTCGATTGTACAGAAACATTGAGAATACTAAGCTGTAAAAAAAAATAGAAGTTGAATATTTTATTAAGTAAATGTATGCCTACATTACTTCGAGGTGGAGAATAATAGCTAAATTGTATATTTGTTATTACTATTGTACGACAAACAGAATTCATAGGTCAGTCTAAATACTTTAAATAAGCAATACTTCATTTATCCAAATTATATTGCATTAGTTAATATATATTTCTCAAATGTAATTAAAAATCAGAATATAAGAATTTTGTCCAAATCGTATGTATGGTTGCACATGTAAGTACTTCAATAAATAATTAAGCTCCAGCTAAATTTAATTCAAAAGTATTACTTTCTAAGACCTCTGAGGTGAAAATGGACACAAATTACGTAAGAATTGCGAGTTTTCAGTATTATATTAAATTAACTTACCAACCGAGTGGCAGATATGTTGGTTGTTAACAATAGTTAACCACATTAAATCATATTCAATATTTTATCAAATTGCAGTAAACCATAAATATTAAAATAATAATTAATTTTATTTAGTGAAAAGAAACCTCTGTCTTCCAAAAAAAATCGACAAACTCCCTGATAACCTATACACCGAGGCTGATAAAAATGAACTATCGTACATAATGGATATTACCATTGACTGGATAAAGTGGCGCTGCAAATAAAAATGTATGAAGTTAACCTGCCTATATCGGCTTACAGAAACTACTAATTTAGTTTAAATATCTTACAATGAGCACCACAAGACGTGAGAATGTTGCATCGCACTATGCCACAATGTTTTTCGTTTGTACCCAGCTGCAACTCGCTCATGATTTACACGCGGCGCCATGCGCTGTGTAGGTTAACAACCAGGACTATATAGAGTTTTCTGTCAGCGTAAATACCATTAACGACAAACAAACACCGTAGTATTGAGTGGGAATTTATGGTTTTCCGTCAATCGTGTCTCGCTTCACTGCCGCAGCCCAAGCCTTCGTTCTTCAACTATGGCGCTCGTCGTTAGAAATTCAAAAAGTTTGATAACGGAAAGACTGCTTCTATGCGTGACGCTGCACCCCGCAACAAAACAGCTTTAATTGTATTGTTATTTTGTGGTTCGTTATGCACGTTTAATAAAACACTGAATAGTTGTATTTACGGAACATAGATGCGTGTGGCGGGGGATGATTAAGGCCTTATTCACAATGCGCAGTCGGCAGTCGAATGCAATTCACAATGTGCAGTCCGTGTTTTTGAAGTATTGTTTGTAACCATTGCTAGTTTAGTTCTGGAAAAAATAAACACTGGGAAAACGATTTTCTAGCCCGATGATATCAGTACACCGAACCCAATTGGAAGGTAACAACTGATTTAATTCCTTAAGCTAAATTTTGTAAATTACCAGACATAATTTTAATTAAATATTTTAGGCCTATTTACCGGTACTTTCTTTACGAGATCAATTAATATTTCCGTCACTGAATTATCGCCTTCCATAATTACGTGCAGTATATACTGAAGTCAACATGCACACTATCAACATGCAAATAATAAACAGTCCTGCAACGAATATTTGTTTACATCATGTGATCGCGAGCGCGACATCTGATTGGTTGGAAATTTTCGGGCAGTCGGTAGTCGAGCAGTCGAAGATAAAGATGGACCAACTCCGACTGCCAACTACCGACTGCACGTTGTGAATAAGGCCTTATTCCGAGTCACAAGTCACAAGGGAACATGGCAGCTGCGTGATTCGGCTCCTCATAACCTGCGAGTGTTACGTTGTGTAAGGGAAGGGGGGCGGGGTAATGAGTAGCGGATGTCGGCGAGAGATGTAGGCAGAGCTCGAGGTAAGTGTTACACCAGCATTCAACGTGGCCACATCGAGAGTTCCGTCAGCCCGGGGAGCTCATGGGAGCTCGGCAGTGTAAGGATAGTTTGCCAGTGGCCGCGTGGGACTTGCCCAGAAGTTCACTCTACTCGGCTTTGTGTAGTCATGTAATACATCCATAACAGTTTGTTTCACTAGTTAACAAGGGTGAACTGCTAAATTAACGATTCCTTACTTCTTTCCTGCCTGCAGCCTAGTCATCTGTGATTGACCGCTCTCCCGGGTTGGTCACTCTCGCGATACCCCTCCCACCCCCCTGTCCGTAAGGTAGCCTTGCAGGTAGCTTACCAAATCTGTCGCTTGAGTGCAGAACGCGTCATTTGCACACTCCCTAGGGTAAATGCACCAGCAGTCGACAGTGTACCCGCAGTCGACACTGTGGGTTTTAACACCAAATAATAAGGCTTAAGAACACTGTTTAGCGATACTCTTATTTGTGGCGGCAAAATTAATGCCTCCTGTATGAGAAACAATGGTTGCCATGCGGATATTGGCGGGTAAAATGTGATAAGAGTGACCGTTTAATCTTCACTGTTGATCAGTCGTCAAAGTGGTGTGTTCACAAACGGTCTGCTGACAAGGAAGGTAAGATTAACTTCGTGTTTATTTGTCCGAAAAACATTGTCCATTGTGAATGCTCTCATTTTATCTTCACATTAGGTTGTTTTGCTCCTAAATTGCACCTTAGGTGGATCGAATTCATTAGTTATTCAAGGTGTGAGAGGGTGTCTACTACTAGAGCTCATTTCTTAACATGTTGCAGTGGTCGACACCCATGTTGACAACTGAATCCCCCTAATGTTTTCTGTCAGGGATTATAAACTACCTATTGAGTGGCTAAAATCAAAATTGTTGAACTGCTCAGATATAGTTATTTCAGGTTAGAATCTTTTATTCAATAGTTGACATT
Organism: Clitarchus hookeri; assembly: GCA_002778355.1. Taxonomy (NCBI): domain Eukaryota; kingdom Metazoa; phylum Arthropoda; class Insecta; order Phasmatodea; family Phasmatidae; genus Clitarchus; species Clitarchus hookeri. The sequence goes on from NQII01000161.1 coordinate 1,137,202, forward strand.
ACGAATTATAAATACAAATCAAGTAATGGAGGGAATCTGTAGGCCATTGATATTTGGAGGAGATTTTTTAAATACTAGATATCAGTTTCCACATCCAGTCAGCGTAGATTTTTGATATACTTTCCTGAGTGTGTTTGGTTTTGTACTGGAGTTTCTAATAGTTTTTTTTTCGTGTTTTATTGAAAAACTAGTCTCTAATCTATATGTATTAGGTANGTTTTGTACTGGAGTTTCTAATAGTTTTTTTTCGTGCTTTATTGAAAAACTAGTCTCTAATCTATATGTATTAGGTACAACCCTCTAAATAAAGAGCATGTGTATTATGAATAGTTGTGAATTACTTATAATTAATGTACTTAATAAACTCAGTTACCTACCTTGTGGTACAGATTTTGTTTACAAACCCTAAAACTATTTTGTGGGCCAACAATAAGCACGTTATTTTTAACACTACAGTTCCTTTAACAAGAATGTGCTCTAATATTGTAGATAAAATTAATCATGTTAAAATAAAACTAGTTATTCAAGTGTTTCTAACGTTTTCCTGAACTCTTTATGCGTTCCAAACACCCATGTCGACTACTGGCACATTAGATTTTCGACAGTGTCAACTACTAATGCAAAACATGGGTGTTGGAATATGTAGGTTTTATAATAGTGTTAAACAATTTATACGTTTGAGACAACGACTATAGTAACATAAGAAGCAGATGAACTAGGAAAACGAAACTGCAAGTTGAGAGTTTAATAACAAACGGAAATATGATTGCAAAACTGAGATTTTGAGCTTAGGATGTCGACTACTGGTGCATTTACCCTATATCTTACTCGTTCCTTCACACTTTTTATTCAAACCTTCGAAAATTACCCTGTGTACGACGTGCCCGCTACTTTCCTAAACACGCCACGTCACATGCGTTTTATACTTCTATCAACATAAAAGTACCTTATTTTTGGTTACATTGCACCTTTACCTGTATTTCATATACAAATTATATTATTACAATCATGATTAATGATAATAAAAAAAGAGAGAAAATAGGTGTGATGGTAATACCTAGTACAAAATAGTTAATTTGCAAAATATTATTACACTTGGTGCGCACGAATGCGGCGCGTTGTTCCATTTGTGTAAATTTCTAAACTCGGTGAAGCTTTGTTTCCATGAGGTGGAGGGATATTCCTGAAGTAGAACTTCAGCAGGGTTTCAGAAAAGTTGGAAGTAACCGCGAGTGGACTGTATAGCTGTCGAAGCAAAATCATATTGCAAGGCATCCAGATTAATTATCGCCCCCTCATTATGGGACCTCTCATTTACAACACCCATGATTGAACTGCCATACTGCCACTGAGCGAGGTGTAGCAATGGTAAACATTTGGACCCGCATTCGGTAGTTCCTGGCTTCGAATACCGGTTAGACCATCCTGTTTTAGTTTTCCATGGTTTCCCAAAATCACTCCGGGGGAATACTGGGATGACTCCTTACAACGGCCCATAGCCAATTCCTCTCCCGTTCCTGCTTCTCTAAGCAACTTGCTCTGTCTCTAATGACCTACATGGCGTCATTGCTATTTTGTGTTTATTTATACCTCTTTCTAACTTACAGTTAGTATTTTATATTAAAATTCAGACCTCATTACTATATACAGAGCAACTTCACAGCATTCTGAAACTAGAACAGACTGACTTCAGTCTGAATTTTCTCATGTATGACTGAAAAAGAATAAACAATTAGAATCATTACGGTTACAGATGCGACAAAATACATATGATTGTAATATCTGCTGTTAAGATATGCCCTATTCCCTGACAGCGTTCGTTTTTAAATAATTACCTGAAAATTAAGCTACGGCGAAACTAAAATCAATCCGCAATGAAAAGGAACACTGCTCCCTTATAATCTATCTACCAATCTCACAGCTGCAGCCCATTCCAGGGAGAGGGAATCCTTCAGGGTCTTCTCTAGCATACGATACGGAGTAACCATTTAATATGATGAATCTAACAGCACTACCCACCTCCCCATCACAGGCTCGAGGGAACTTCAATAGGGATACATCTGTGATACCACGATACTCCTTTAGTTTCCATAGCACTAGTGAGTTTATCAGTACGTCTCAGAACAGACCTAGCAAGTGTTATTCGTTCTTTAATCACAATATACCTACGTGCGAATGATATCATGTTGGAATGTTGTGCAGAAAGTGCGATTGTATTTGTGACAGCGAACTGTAACGCACATATCTTCGAGTCATATGTTTCTCTTTGCACAGCGATTAGATGAAGTCGCTCATTATGAGGCATGCGTAAAATTGGAAGACCTAATGCTTCATTTTTCTGCTCTTAAAAAATTGAATGAATCCCGTCACCACATATGTGTATATATGCATCGAAGTTAAAGCTGTGATTAAACTTGTAAGCCTTCTTGTGATGACGTCAAACTTCTTAAATATTAGCAAAAAAAGAACAAATTTCTACCTAATCCTACTGAGAAAAATGTATTTAAATATGTGGTCTACCAATGAACTAGCTTCCCTTACTAAATGTATACACAAATATGAAGTTCTAATATATACATTTTTATGAAAAATATTATCGTATCAATTTAGTATTCTGACTTCTAATATCTCCCCTTTGCTGTCAATTCATTAATCGAGCTCACGCGAATAAATTTAACTGCTGGACCATGCCTGCAGTTAGAATAACGGATGCAAAGTAAAATGGTTTAGGAAACGGCAATTCAAAACATTTTGTACTAATAAATGAACTTGGGAGATCACATGTCGTGATTGAAAATTGACAGTTCGTTATGCTACATAAAAATACTCATATGAAAACTAATATCCGGTCAACCGTATATGCCATCTCAGAAGACCATGAAAATATAACTAGTCAAAATTTCACTTTTCTGAATGTTAAGTGTAATCTAGAACGGCAAGAAAAAAGCCTATATTTTGACATTTTTTTGGAGAACTGCGTAAACTGCATTTTAAATTCCCAACAGCATCATTATTAGAGCTTAGTTTACGTTGTGAAAATGTTGTGAAAATGTCAATATTTGACTCACTATAGTTCTTAACCCGTTCGGCCACACATTAATTTTCGAGTTGAAGTGTTGCATTCACGCAATTTTTTTTTTCATGCGGTGTACTTGTGTACATAATTTCTCTTAAAACCAAAGAACGACGTGCTGCAAGCTCGATGACGTCAGCGGTGACCATTCAGGTCAAAGAGGCATGGAAAATATAACGAATCATGTGAGCCACAAGGAATTCGCTCAGAATACTAAGAACTGATGACTTTCTGTGTACAGCACTGGTCATAAATAGCATTCACTTGCAGCTTGTCCATGATAGTGGACACGATCATTAAACGGGTTAAGATAACGTCCACAAAATTTAAATTTTTACGTAACATATCATTTGAAGATTTTGTTAAGTCCAAACATACTTTTACTATCAACACATCTGACACTGTAACAGTAATTTTTCTCTGCGGTTATGACAGCTGATTTTGACTGTATTCGTTTAGGNCATTTTAAATTCCCAACAGCATCATTATTAGAGCTTAGTTTACGTTGTGAAAATGTCAATATTTGACTCACTATAGTTCTTAACCCGTTCGGCCACACATTAATTTTCGAGTTGAAGTGTTGCATTCACGCAATTTTTTTTTTCATGCGGTGTACTTGTGTACATAATTTCTCTTAAAACCAAAGAACGACGTGCTGCAAGCTCGATGACGTCAGCGGTGACCATTCAGGTCAAAGAGGCATGGAAAATATAACGAATCATGTGAGCCACAAGGAATTCGCTCAGAATACTAAGAACTGATGACTTTCTGTGTACAGCACTGGTCATAAATAGCATTCACTTGCAGCTTGTCCATGATAGTGGACACGATCATTGAACGGGTTAAGATAACGTCCACAAAATTTAAATTTTTACGTAACATATCATTTGAAGATTTTGTTAAGTCCAAACATACTTTTGCTATCAACACATCTGACACTGTAACAGTAATTTTTCTCTGCGGTTATGACAGCTGATTTTGACTGTATTCGTTTAGGNGGAATTCGCTCAGAATACTAAGAACTGATGACTTTCTGTGTACAGCACTGGTCATAAATAGCATTCACTTGCAGCTTGTCCATGATAGTGGACACGATCATTAAACGGGTTAAGATAACGTCCACAAAATTTAAATTTTTACGTAACATATCATTTGAAGATTTTGTTAAGTCCAAACATACTTTTACTATCAACACATCTGACACTGTAACAGTAATTTTTCTCTGCGGTTATGACAGCTGATTTTGACTGTATTCGTTTAGNCTATCAACACATCTGACACTGTAACAGTAATTTTTCTCTGCGGTTATGACAGCTGATTTTGACTGTATTCGTTTAGGAAAATATGATTTTTTTAGAAATAAAATTCTCAGCTTGATTTTTTAAATAAAGCGTAGTTGTATACCTAACAGTTGAAAGGTCTTTAAGAAGTGTTCCGATCTGTTTGGCTTTCTTATGTTATATTTTTACCTTTTTTGTGTTTTGTAATAGCTCGATTGGAACAATACAAGTTTCCTTATTTGATCGTACAATACTGATATCTATTGTACAGCACATCTACATAGATTACAGTTTATTGTAAATATTAATTTACAAAATTTAAAAAAAGNACTGATATCTATTGTACAGCACATCTACATAGATTACAGTTTATTGTAAATATTAATTTACAAAATTTAAAAAAAGATTAGGAATTTTTAAACAAACCCTGTTTAAAAAAAACCATTTAGCTGCATGAACATTTTTTTTGCTTATTAGATAACAAACTAAACTTTAAACACTAGTACGTTTATGTTGTTTGCGCAATTTNCATGAACATTTTTTTTGCTTATTAGATAACAAACTAAACTTTAAACACTAGTACGTTTATGTTGTTTGCGCAATTTACGTAACACTTATTTGTAAACACCTAATTTTTGCGGAAAGATACACGCGCAGGCTAGATTTTTGCAATATCGTACATTTTCGTACAGATTTTCTTTCGTTTTTGACGGCATGTTTTCGAGATAAGACGCTTTATTACTTAACTGACACAATAAGAACTGGGTTGCTAGCACAACTAGTCATTATATTTTGTTAACGAAACTCTGAAACACGGCCATGACTTACAATAGCGACGAACCACTCAGTTTTGCTATGTTAGACAGCTGGATGTAGGCTGTTCACGGTAAAGTGAGCACTTTCGAGGCCGCCCTAGTTACTTTTTCCTTTCAGCCATTTTATTTATCCTCTAATCACATTTTAAAATGATATTACCATGTAAGTAATAAACACAGTGTGTACATCGCACCACTCTCGGAAATTAACGTCCAGTGCTAAAATAAAATACACTTATTGGCTATTATTCAAAATTAGAGGGCTTTCAAAAGCGCTCACTTTACCGTGAATAGCATATACAAGAATTAATTTTCGAACACGACGCATTTTCATAACACCTATAACTACTTTTTTGCATCAGCTTGCCGGAAGTTAATCAGCCGAAGTTCCCGAAACAAGAAGAAAAAAATGGCGGGACATGCTTGAAGCATTAGTAAGTGGACGCCGACGAACAAGAACAAAAGTTCGCAAGTTGTGTGAAGTGGTGTTAAAGTGCGATTTGTTGCTCCACGAAAGCATGGCGTCTTGCACGTTCGAAAAATGTGGGTGGTGGATATATATATATATTCGTTCCTTATCTTTTGAAGCACGCTTTCAAGGAAATTGAACCTGTCAGCTCGCGTGAAAGAAAATGCTGTTTGAAAGAAAGCAAGCACTTTTCATTACCGCGCGGTTCTGTAAGTCCTCTCCCGCGGCGCGGACGAAACACACACAAAATATGGCGGTTAAACTCAAATAAAGCTCGCTCATGCGACGCGCTCTTTTGTCCGGATTTTTCAACTCCGCGATGAAACACCGGGCCGGGAGAAAAAATTTTTTCTACTCTCGGGATCTCGGAGGATAAAACAAGTCCTGACGAACTGCTTGAGTGTTGTATAACGTCCCAAAGAAGCGGTAAATCGAAGTGGGGGATAAAATGTTTGGCAGACGACTGGGGTCATATCTCAAAGGCTTTGTTTGCTTAATTACGCACTATCAGATGCAGTCTGTGAGGTCTTTCTGTTGTTAATTCGCTCCGTTTTGAAAGCAGAGGTTATGCCGGTAGAGTGCGCATGCCACCTGCCAATAACTAATCTCCGTGTCGCAACACTGAACTGCTCCTCTTCCTTCACAACTGTAGCGGTCAAAACCATTTCGTTTACCACTCAGTTTCGTACACTGCCTGCTAAGAGTTTTGATATGCTATTACACAGCTTTTAACTAAATTTTAAGGCAAATACTGTATATTTAAGTTATGCTTAATGCAGTTATTTGTCGTAGAAGAGCGAATTTGATGTTAAAATCGAAATGTAAGCGAAAGTCACATCGTTTTTGGAAGGCGTGAATTTTACATTTGTTTTCGGCAGTTTTTGAGTTCATGTTGGGGAAGTGAGCAGAAGGCGAAATGGTCATAATGCTTTATTTTATTCCAGTTTTAGGGGGGTAAAAACTTCACATAGGCAGATATATAGGATATTCACGGTAAACTGAGTAATTAGGAAGCCCTACTGAAGCTCCATTTGTATGCACGCTGTGCGTTCCTCCATCCATGAATATTATAAAACTCAACGTCTCTCTGTCTGTCTCTCTGACTGCCTGTTAGTGCGCTTATCACTCGGGAACCACTTATCCGAATTGCGCGTTTTATTTTAATTCATAGCTATGATCTCTGACCAGGCTTTGGTACATATTTTGCTACGTTAAGTAACATAAGGATTAAGCAGTGACGATAATAGAGAATCAAGCCGGAAAAAAGTTTGCCGCCAGCGCGCTCTGTTGCAATACGCTGTCTAAACAAATTCCTGCCTATACTTTAAGAGGTATCAAAAGTTTTGTGAAAAAGTAATTTTCCGCGAGTCGGTTGACCGTACGCAGACGTGGAGAGCCACGATGCANCACTCAGTCGACTCGCGTCGTTAGTAACAAACTAATCACGTTCGAGCATGTACGTGTATTTATTGCGAAGCTGCTGCGATTTTTTATTTCTATTATTTATTTAAAAAAAAACAGAAACAATCATTTTGTAGTTGACACGAGCTGAGCCGCGGGCACAGCTAGCAATTTATATAACATAAACATTGCTATGGGCTTCGCAACTTTATGCATACGTCGGACAAGTGAAACTGTGAAATTATTACACATACAAATATTTTACAAATTAGCTTATTTTTACATTTACATTCATTAAAAAAATTCTTTGGGAATAAAATGGGGTAAGGAAACAAACATAAATTATATTTGGTTGGACGCAAAGATTGTAACGGTTGACTGATACCAAATAAAAAATCTCTTTACTAACATTTATCTTCATTCGAAACCCTTTTGAATTTCTTCAGATCTCTTGTACTACCTCCCTCCCTCTCCAGCTAACAGTAAAATAACTTCGATAACGACGAAAATTTAAAATACCGATTTAAAGAAATATGTAAAATCATAAAATTCATTTCAGCGCGTCATCAACGAGGAACTACCACGAGAAAACTTCATGCGAATAGGAAATTACCAGAGACACCGCTAATAAAAACGGGAGTTGCGTAGTGTGCTGTGTTTTTAGAAGGCTAGAGTCTTGAGGGAGGAGAGGGGAGGAGAGTAGAAAAAGTTACAAACGATACACAAAAAAAAAGGGAGGGGGGGAGACAGCATAGAAACTATTAAATATGGAAAGCTGTTATTTTTCATTTACATGCTGCAAAAATATTCTGAAACTGGGAAATTATTTATATATGGATTGCAAAAAGAAGGTGGAAAATTAAAACAGTATACAACCAGAAATTGCAGTAAATTATTTCCACATTAAATTTTATTCTGCGTATATACTGACGCCAACATGAAACAAAGCACGAATAAATATAAATAAGTACTGTTATGAGATTTTAATACAATATATCAGAACGAACACTTATATCGTCATAACGATGAGAATTATATATTTTTTAGTCTTTAGTGTCACTGCACAATTATTAGTATTCCAAATTTTACTGGATAAAATAAATTAGAAAGTTATCTGAAAAATCGCAAGCTTCGAATTGCTACACAAAAATGTATACAAAAACTGTAAACAATATCCACATTTATAAAATATATCACGAGTGTCTTAGCTTGCTACGTTGTACAATAATGTATCGTATTATTCCTACTGGAACTAATCTCCTGCAAGAGTTAGCTTGCAACCAAATCACCCTGAAGGGATAAACCTCGAAATAGCCAGAAATTTGCCCCAGAACCTGGCTCCACGATCACCTATAAGTTGGGCCACAAGTCGGATACAGAACTTGAACCCACAAGTTATAAACACAAATATGCAATACTTAGAATTTATATTCGTAGTCCCTAATTCGTACGCACAAGCTGAATACGCATATTATTTCCTGGACTTGGATACCTCAGACACTTAAGTTTGGGCGAGAATTTGGACCTGCTAACTAGGCGGAGTGAAGTGCACTAACAAAGTAATACTAAGCAAAAGAAGAAATCGCGTTACCGAATTTCTCTGGCGTCCATTTAGGAAAGGTTTTCCTGGATTATCTAAACGGTGAGATATTCTTAAAATTAGCGGTCTATCATAGAAGACAACGCCATCGCAAAACCACCAAATCGTAATTTTCATCAAAGCTACGGGCAGCGGTGGCGTAGTGGCCAGGACGCTCGCCTCCCACCACGGTGATCCGGGCTCGATCCCCGGCGGGTTCACTCCCGGATTTTCGCATGTGGGAATCGTGCTGGACGATGCCGCTTGCCGGCGGGTTTTCTCGGGGTACTCCCGTTTCCCCCTTGCATTCCAGCGCCGCCCCATTCTACGGTCTTATTTCTGTCATGCTCGGGGATGACGGTCACCTACGGGTCCCAGCTGGAAAGACCGTCACTCGGAGGGTGTTGCCTTGCCCTGGGTGCACTCCCCACACGCCATTATTGTTATTATTTCGTCGAAGCTGGAAATGGAGGGAAAGCGGCGCATGAGCGCGCATGTTAAATATGCAAGAAACAGTTCAGATGCGCTCCCTCTACAAAGCTGGCCAAATACAGCAGAAGTGAATGTCACAGAGATAAACCAGGACGAAGAAGGAGACGGTCGATATCTCTCTGTCAGCGGGAGTCTTGTTTGAGAGGGCAAGGGACGTGAACTCGAAATAGCTCCCTGGTTGGTGCTTCAAGCAGCAATAGCGTTACAAACGCTGCTACGCGGCAGAGGATGACCAATCACACCGCAAAGAAATGCCAGCTATGAATAAGTTGCTGCGGAAAGAAGGGGGAAGCTGGATGCTGCGAGATGGTAAGTTAGATGGCGTTTATGAAAGTTTATAACATTGTAAAAAAAAACGGAGAACATACAGGCCACAGAATACTCAAGTATGCAAACGAAAATTCAAAGTGTGTCCTTAACTTTGAGTGCACATCACAAGAAATTTGCCTCGCTCCCTAACAACATGCTCGTAATGGNATTCAAAGTGTGTCCTTAACTTTGAGTGCACATCACAAGAAATTTGCCTCGCTCCCTAACAACATGCTCGTAATGGCGGCACAGCATGCGCACGCAGTCTACATGTGAACTGTCTTCGAACCGGTTTTACGCGACAACAAGTGTCAAAACCACGTGTTTTAACACTAAGGCCAACGCACAGTTTACACAACAACGTGGTTTCAAATGTAAGGACATTTGCTCTCACACAAATTTAATGCATCATGGGTTTCATTCGGATCACGATAAATAATCATATTTTATAATAGCAAGGGTCTACTGAAAAACCACATGTAAACAAACGTCTGTTCAATTTAACTTTGAAAACAGTTCAACAACACAATAAACATTAAACTTAAAAAAAAAATATATATATAGGGTCTATATGTTACTGTTTGAACATGTAATTTTTGACAGTTATTTACGCAGAGTGCTGGGGACATGAGCAAAATACGAAAATCAGTGTATATCGTCTTTAGTTTCTGCGAATTACCGGCCGGAGAGCAGAGAGTAGACACTCGTCAGCGGTAATAACAGGAAACTCTACACAGCACAGCGGAGCCAATCAGACACGAACACCTTTCCACCGCAACATGAAGCCAATTACGTACCGCACTGTACTTTCTCTTAAGGGCGCCACCACGCCACGTTGCTCCTGTCACAGAGAAGAATACATAAGCTAAATAGCCACTTTAAGAGAACTCCCGCTTAAGTTTATTTTGCTCAGGTTGGGAAGTTTATTGCTTTTATAGAAGCGCCGCTGTAACTTAGGACTTGGGAGCTGTGCCAATGTCGGGCCACTTCTCCCCGGGAAAGGAAGCTATTGGACGATGGTGGTACGGCAGGAGGGAGGGAGTGCCTGTAGATTGTCTGCCCGCCCGCCAGCTACCTGTGGTTGGTGCTTCGCAAGTCGTTCTGCCTCTCTCTTTCACTCGGGTAGGTGGAGGCTGGCGCGACTACAGTTCAAAAACTAAAATTTTTCGCCACCAGGCAGCACTGGTATCGCATATGTACCTGGTTTTTTCCGTTTTGTATGTAAGTAAATGGGATAATTGCAAGTTTCATAAAATAAGTGTAGTTGTGTAAATATCTTCTGAGTCGTATTGTGTTAGACCTAACGTAACAAATAAACTGCGTTCTTCGCACTNAGTGTAGTTGTGTAAATATCTTCTGAGTCGTATTGTGTTAGACCTAACGTAACAAATAAACTGCGTTCTTCGCACTAGAGTGGAAATATAGTGAAATATATTCACATACTGTCAGATATTCTGTCGTAAATTGAATTGAGCAAAAGTAGGCTTACACAATTACTTTATTTAATCATCGCAATTGTATGGAAAAATTGAATAGTGAAATGCTTAAAAATTTATATTTAAAGCTTTCCTGTGCAGTTTCCATAAGCGAAAGGAGAAAAGTACCAAGTTCCTTTCGATGACTATATTTTTTTTCGCACTTAAATCCGTAACGTTTTCCCATTGGATTAAGCTTGCTTATGAACGCGCAATGCCAATCACAGTCGTATTTTTACTGTATGCTCTTGTAAACAACACTGGAGGGCATAAATAATAATAGCGAAATAAATTTAAAAACATACATTTTTTGCCGGGGAAAGTATATATCACAATTTGAGCCAAACACCGACTTTNTAGCGAAATAAATTTAAAAACATACATTTTTTGCCGGGGAAAGTATATATCACAATTTGAGCCAAACACCGACTTTTACATAAAAATATGTGGAATTTCTTTATATATCTCCAGCTTAAAAGATACCTCTTTGGAACACCAATGCACCTAGCGGTGGAAATTTTCCCTAAGCCAAACCCTCCNATCTCCAGCTTAAAAGATACCTCTTTGGAACACCAATGCACCTAGCGGTGGAAATTTTCCCTAAGCCAAACCCTCCTATAATAAATATCGTTGTGTTCCTAACCTGAGTACAATTGTACTTACTCCAGCCGCACGCTTCACCAAAATGGCGTCACCTGCCGACAATATGGCAGACCGTCGTTTTACAACCAGCATTTGAAGGCCAACTTGCGAGGTCGCATTTTAAACGACAGTCTGGGACCGGAGATTTTGCGAGTTGCAGAGGTGCTAGGTTCAGGATAGACTTCAAGCACTTATGCTTGCTTTTTACTGTTGTGATTGGTCCACCTAACACGCCCTGTAGGACTGTGAACCAGTAATAAACGTGTGTAAAGAGAGCGAGAGAATCACGTACATGATGGACTCATCATGAAGTTAGCAGCCAATGAACACATGGCAGACCTANGTAAAGAGAGCGAGAGAATCACGTACATGATGGACTCATCATGAAGTTAGCAGCCAATGAACACATGGCAGACCTACAGAGTACATACACTGGAGAGCAAAAAAAAAAAACTGGTATTTGTGGACTGCCCTGCAGGATTCATGGTGTGAATTGCCTCCTGCATACCTTCAGACATTAGTCGCGTCCATACCACGTCGTCTTGCAGCACTTCTGCGTGCTCGGGGAAGGG
>NQII01000161.1:1149314-1160088 GCA_002778355.1 Clitarchus hookeri
GGGGGGCTACATGATATTAGACAGGTATACCAGTTTTTTTGGCTCTTCAGTGTAAATACACAGAGTCGAAATGGCGTGGTGGTTCCTTATATGTGGGCGCACCCACTCTCTGATTGGCTGCGCGACGCTCTGGGAACCGGCCTCGTGTCTGATTGGCTACTGCGGCTGGGCTTCCGGCTGGCAAGTAAGTTCCCAGACGCCGGTTGGCGAACGGTGTTCTGACGTGTGCTATCCGGCGACGCCATTATGTCGTCGTGTGTGGCTGCTGTTCACGATGTAAAGCAGCTGTTTCACTGTGCTTTTTGACGGTGCCTGGTTTGTTGTACACACGATTTTCAAGCCTCCGTCGCAATTTTAAGGTCTCAAAAAATGGGTACTAGATTCGAGGCCTTTTCAATTGCCAATACAATGAGTACAACTAAGTTATCATATCGAAATTTCATGTCTGTAGACTTACATGTTCTGTGCTGCAGAGCGATAAGTTCGCGGTAAAGCCGTCTCTCTTCGGTAATGTTCGTGAACGTTCGGGACTCATCTTGTCCTGAAGCACGTGCCGCTGCGGAGCGCTGTTGTGTGTTTACATAACTTGTACGGCCCAAGACGCCAAATAAGCTCACATATGAAAAGTAAGATAACAGGGGAACGAACCAGGTATTATGAAGACAATAGCAATGGGAACGGAACACGATTCAGACCATAATCCTGACTAAAGGATTGACTACATGGGAAGGGGGATCGAAAAGATATCCAGAGCCCCCCCCCTCCTTCATCGCTGAATGACGATACAGAATGATTGATTCGAAAGTATAAAACTAGAGAATTAGTCAAGTAGTTAGTGCTACTGTCATAGATATAAAGTAGAATAGATCCCGGGAACTGTGTGGAAGGCATGTTAACTGCACCACATCACTACTCCAGACTACCTGGATGTAGATGTAGTACAATAACATTGAAGAAAACTACGTGGTCTCGATAGCAAGCCAAAGAGCGAATGAAGGAAAATGGGAAATTAACTTAAAAAAGGAAAATATTTTACCCTTGCATTACCCAGAAAGGGCACAGACGTGGGGATGATAAAGAAGTGTCACTGGCCTTTATCTAAACACCTCAATAAATAAATAAAGAATGTTTATATATATGTTGTGCTTCGTATGTGAATGCATATTTTCTTATCTAGTCGGTTACATCAGTCAGGATGAAATAGCTTATAAATCATAAAATGTACAAATACAAAACTGTGGACGTAGTCTCATTATTCGCTGTAGATACATATGCTAACAATGTTTGGCCAAGTTTTCGTAACAGTCTTCCCACCAACTGGGGGTGCATCAATAATTACTTTACAAAAAAAATTGATATCAATAAACACTCATAAAGACAGGGTACTTATGTAGATGCTGTATAATTTTATATTCTTTGCTTGAGCAATGTTTTTATAGATTTAAATCGTAAAGAATTTGAGTCCTTAAAACTTTCGTTAAAAAATAAATTGTAGGTCGTGTGCTATATGAGATCACAATAAAAAAAAAGTAGCTGACGCCGTTTAAATATAAGTTTCTATGAGTTAATTTGCAAGAGTCATAAAAAATATATATTAAAATTTAAATCTGAATTGATTTCAAATCGCAACAGGGCACCAGCTTATAATGTTTATTTCACAAGCGAATCGGTGGACGAATATCCATTTCCGTAAACGTACGAACATTAACACGGCAATATCTGCCGAGTCAAATATCAATGCTGGAAGCTCTTTCTACTGTGCGTCTGAATGATAATGTCAGGAACGACTTAACGTGCGTCAACCAAATGGTAAAGGAAAAGGCCATTTAACATGACACTGATCCTGAATATCAGGCGGGCGCTTTTAATACTGTTCCGCGCTAGCGGCTTCGCAACCCGCGTGAGCGGGTGGAAGTGAAGGACAGCAGTTACATGGTAGCGGCGGCGGCAAGTCAAAGGATTGTTTTGAACGAACAGGCGAGCGATAGGCCGGTGGCCGCGCATCTGTTACAGAAAGGGAACCGACACGATCATCCTTTTTGCGGAGCGCCATGCTGACCCTGGTTGTATTGAGTTTCTGCGTCTATCTGAGGAATTTTCTAGTTGTTTACTGCCCTAGATTCTGTCCGCACGACTCGGAGTGCGCCTAACTTTCCAGCTCCAGGCCAGCAGGGTATAAATTGTGTGACGGGCCTCCGGACCGGGAGTTGTTGATGAGTGGGTGAGCGGCTGAGTTCCGAGCGATAGACGACGAGCGGCGAGGGAAGTGACCAGAGGAAGGGAAATCTGCGACTGCGAGTATCAAGCAGTGAAGAGTGCGGCTGGCAGGCTGGACTATTGGACTAGATGCGTGAGTGAAAGACGTTAAAAATGGCAACAGATAGACTGTGCATGTGTTATTGTTGAGTATGAGTTAATTGACAATAACTATACAGAGACGTAAAGAATGATGTTAATTGTAGTTTAAATATTCATTAAATATTGCGCTCGCTAAGAAATAAAAAGAGTAAGAGTGGAGATGGATAATTGAATGCTGTAAATAATAGCTTTGTAAATATATTATGAATCAAATATAGTTTTTTTTTTAAATTAAGCTCTCCGTCCCTTACTAACTCAGATACGCCCCGCATTCTTTTATGTAACATTATGTCCAGACTCAATTTACAGTTTCAGGGTTTGTGAATAATAAATATTTTTGCATGCTATATTTAAGGATCGGCTTCATATATTGTGCATAAATTCTTCGTTTTCGTGTCAATTTCAGTTTCAGAGGTAGTTAAGGAAATGTTTGATTATAGAAAATTTACAATTTTTCTAGTTGCTTAATACTATGGCATGTTATTTTCACTTGTGTTAGTTCCTGTTTGCGAAAAGGGAGAGACTTATTGATAAAATACGAATATGTTCCTGTATTTTTACAACTAGGAGATAACACATAATACATATCAAGCACACACATACCGAACAGTTCGTAAAATGTGAAATTTTCAATAATCGTGGGTTACGTTGTCTATGATTATCTACCATGAATCCAAAATTATGGCACGAAAACGAGGCATTTCTGGAAAAGAGGCGAAGCTGAGTCTTATGAGTCCTGTGCAGCTGGAGCTGTTTTGTCTGCGAAGGCACAGTGGCGATAAGGGCGACGCCTACCCCTCGTGCTTATCACCCCGGCGCCTCTACGCGCAAGGTTCTGAAACGGCGTGCAGAGCTCCCGCTGTACCGCTGCAAATACGAGACGTCAAGCGCGGACGATGCCTCTGTATCAGTGTAAAGTGTGCAGCAAGCTTCACTACACGTCCCTGAACTAGTTACGAGTGTTTCCGACCAGTACATTCAGCGACAAGCAGTTCACAGCTATGTTGTAGAGCTCGGAAACAGTGTTTGTGATGTGCGCGTTGTCTTGGAAGTACGGAGTCTTCGAACCTCGTCCCGAGTGTGTTTTCTTTTCCTAGATCAGTACACACGACACGCGTAAAGTAGTTTCAAAGATCGTGTGTAGTCTATTCACGGTTTCTTCGCACTTTTTGAATCAATCCTTTGGNACACGCGTAAAGTAGTTTCAAAGATCGTGTGTAGTCTATTCACGGTTTCTTCGCACTTTTTGAATCAATCCTTTGGAAAATAATTCTTGTATGAGGTGTTTGCTTGCTTCCAAAGTGTGTCATGTATCACAAGTGTTTTGTACTTGTGTTAACATAAAAGTACATTGTTTTTGGTTAAATTTAACTTTTAATTATATTTTTTTCTATAAATCATAATAGTGGATTTGTAAGTAATGTGAATAAAATCAGAGAGGAAATAGTTCTTGTCCGAAGTATTATTATACTGAGTGCACACGAATGCAGTGGGTTGTCCCTTCGGTGTGATTTTCTAGACCCGGTTAAGCTTCGTTTGTACGAGGACGGAAAATATTCTGCAATGAGAACTTGAGCAGGGTTTCCAGGAAGTTGGTAACCATGATCCAAGCACTCTGCAACGCCGCTCTCGCTCCACGTACACAGTCCTATTACGCCGACACGGAACTTTCTTTTTTGTCACTACACCAACGATTACTTTGCTGTGTGTTCGGGAAGATCATTGGACACTGGGCCTTACAGTGTACAGTTCCGTCCAGACGTAACCTTCCTTCGAATCACGTACAATTTGCGTGCACTGTGTCACAGAGGATTACGACTTCATTTCACATAGTGAGTTAAGCTGGCGCTAGACTAAAATACTTCGCTTCATTCAAAATAATTTTTTTACTTCCTAATCAGTAAGCAGATGATAACGTCGTAAATGAGACAAAAAAGTGACTCATTAGTTTATTATATTGGGGAAGCAGCTTCATGCATCGTGTTTCAAACAATATTCAGCACATCAGAAATCCGCTGGATATTGAAACGAACGAAGGATTACGTAATTTATTTTTTAACTTCCAAATGCTTTACAGTATTTATTTTCTACAATTCATGCAAGGAATAAAACTATTTTAACAATATTACTCGTTGTAGGTTTATTATTACGGTTGTAATCTAAATGAACGAAATTTTAAACTAATGTTTTGTCAAAATAATGTTAAACAAAATATTGCTGTTACGTTTTGTTTTGATTAGCGTGTAAATAGTTTGACATAATTATTATTCTGCATATATGTACAACATACGAAGGTACGTTTTGTGTTATTGTAGTAATTAAAAACTGAAAAAAAAANTTATTATTCTGCATATATGTACAACATACGAAGGTACGTTTTGTGTTATTGTAGTAATTAAAAACTGAAAAAAAAATGCACATGGTTCATGGAAGAAATTGAGTTTTATCTATGGTAAAGAAATTACTTTATTACGGGTTGTTNAAAAAAAAATGCACATGGTTCATGGAAGAAATTGAGTTTTATCTATGGTAAAGAAATTACTTTATTACGGGTTGTTATCTCACGGTTACCTTCTAATGGGAATATTCCTTAATACACTTCTAGAATAACGATAAGGGAGTACAGAAATATTGCCTGCCTTCTCATACTAGTGAATAGCTTGAGCATTGCGTAGAGGCGAAGTAACATTACATTTTCTGCAGTCCACGAAAAAGAAAAGTTGTTCAATTTAATATTCCATTTAACTTCAGCCCAGTCCGGTAACATTTCACGAAGCCAGGTATCACTTTTTCCAGTAGGCTCCTCGTGTTTCCTCCATTCCGCGGTAATGCGCAAGATGGTTTATGCATGACAAATGTGACTCGCAGATACAAGGAACTTCCGGCGGAGCTTNATTCCGCGGTAATGCGCAAGATGGTTTATGCATGACAAATGTGGCTCGCAGATACAAGGAACTTCCGGCGGAGCTTCGCAGATACTATGCGCACTGAATTCCCCCTTGGATCCTGCCGCAGTCGCGCGGAAATAACCAGCGCTTAACTAAACNCGCAGATACTATGCGCACTGAATTCCCCCTTGGATCCTGCCGCAGTCGCGCGGAAATAACCAGCGCTTAACTAAACATTACTTTGGAAAAACTCCGTTGCAGCTCTGTTTTAGGCTACAGTAGTAAGAGTCAGTCACGACCTATAACAGTAAGACGGTTTGCGAATCATTAACCCCCAGGTAAGATCACTTCCTACTGAGCTTTNGTCAGTCACGACCTATAACAGTAAGACGGTTTGCGAATCATTAACCCCCAGGTAAGATCACTTCCTACTGAGCTTTGAAATGTGCAGTACACGTCAAAAATTACCTACATGGACTGAACATGCTAACACATATGAAAACATAGATTATATGTAACTATTTTATATCATACGCGATTTACTTTGGCGTTCTTTCTTTCTTTCTTTTTAATTCAGCACGTTAATAATCTGGTTATTGACGCACCAGCTATAGTGCTACCAACATCCATCGAGAACTCATGTTGGAATGTACGTGAATACAATACTTGTTTGGTCAGATATACCCAGGAAGTTCTCACATATCCTTGGAGTAATAATATTACACAACTGGTCATTGATGCCATTTCAATTTTTTTTTTGTTTGGTTCAGTCTTCGTAACAACCAACGGCTTTCCACTAGCAACATAACTGCTGCTATCGTAATAAACGAACAAAAATGTAAATGTTAAAAAAAAAAGTGTCATCTTATGGATTTGTAAAAGATTGTAATTCTACGCGAATGCGTCAGTTCCAAGAACAAACATTGTTTACCGAGCAAGCTAAAATCCTAAAAGAAAATTCCTTTAAAAAAAAATAGTAATCCGTAGATCTTTGTAAAGTTACGAACACTTCAGTTTTTTTTCCAATAACATATTTTAAAAAAATTTTACAAAATGTTCTCGTGAATTCTTTAATTTGTTTGCAAATGTTCATGTTATTCCAGTTTGCAAGGAACAATCACAAAAATAATTTTACTTTTGTTGTGTGGGTGTTTCACTGTATATTAAAGCAAAATTACTAATAACAAGGCTAAATCATTTTTTTCGCGGTAGGAATGTTTGTTGGTGGGAGGGAGGAGGGGGTAGTTCGTCCCCGAATCCCGAGACTGTAAGAATTACAGAGACGTTCCGTGTTTTGTATGTACAAGCACGTTTTTTTTCTTTTTTTTTTCTTTCCATTGTTTTGGAACGCTTTTCCGTATACCACCTCACAAAAGCCGACTTTGATTCACAGGATAATGAGCACAGATATCTGCGCACACAAGTCAACGCCAGGGGAGACTCCCCCCTCCCACCATGTTCAGGGGGACGAGGGTTCGATTATCGACTCGTTCGGACCAATTTTTTTTTAAAATCACTCCACATGAATGNAAAAAATAGTAATCCGTAGATCTTTGTAAAGTTACGAACACTTCAGTTTTTTTTCCAATAACATATTTTAAAAAATTTTTACAAAATGTTCTCGTGAATTCTTTAATTTGTTTGCAAATGTTCATGTTATTACAGTTTGCAAGGAACAATCACAAAAATAATTTTACTTTTGTTGTGTGGGTGTTTCACTGTATATTAAAGCAAAATTACTAATAACAAGGCTAAATCATTTTTTTCGCGGTAGGAATGTTTGTTGGTGGGAGGGAGGAGGGGGTAGTGTGGCATTGTTCGTCCCCGAATCCCGAGACTGTAAGAATTACAGAGACGTTCCGTGTTTTGTATGTACAAGCACGTTTTGTTTCTTTTTTTTTTCTTTCCATTGTTTTGGAACGCTTTTCCGTATACCACCTCACAAAAGCCGACTTTGATTCACAGGATAATGAGCACAGATATCTGCGCACACAAGTCAACGCCAGGGGAGACTCCCCCCTCCCTCCATGTTCAGGGGGACGAGGGTTCGATTATCGACTCGTTCGGACCAATTTTTTTTTAAAATCACTCCACATGAATGCCGGGATGATTTCCTGGCTGAGTGCTCACTTGTTCACGTTTGCCCCGGAAAGGAATAAAACATATTTATATCTTCATTATAAGAAGAAGTAGGTTGCGCCATTTTCTCTCGCATGAAATCCGCGGCGTCAGGCTTTCAGAATCACGAGTCATCCTCGTTTCAAAGAACTAAAAACTTATCAAAATAAAAAATAAAATCGCAACATGTAATGCAGGAAAATATGTACGTATCAATTTAATAAATCGCTATATTGAGCATAAAGATTTATTTGGTATCAGTAACTCCTTGCATTTCTCAGGCATACTGAGAAACCATTTTGCATTTTACAGGTATTTAAAGCCATTTTGTACCCGATTCGTTGTTGGCCGGTCTGATAACACTAGGAATATATGCCGATACGTGTTATTATTATTCTCTTCGTAACCCAATGAATGAGTCATTTCATCTGCTGATACATATACGTAGAAATATTTCCACGCCTACGGTTCAGTTAGTGTTAAACTGTTTGGAAAAAAAACTTACAAAATTTATATCAGAACGTTTCCACAAATACGAGTGTAAACCGACTTTCATCAATAAAAGATTTAACACTTATTGCCTCCGGAAAACATAAGGCATCTTGGCACAGAAAAATNCATCAATAAAAGATTTAACACTTATTGCCTCCGGAAAACATAAGGCATCTTGGCACAGAAAAATATATATATATACTCACACGAAACCCAGTTAAGGTAAGGGAAAATAGGCCACCCATTACAGAAATAGGAAANATATATATATATACTCACACGAAACCCAGTTAAGGTAAGGGAAAATAGGCCACCCATTACAGAAATAGGAAAAACATTTCTCAGTAATGAACTTAAGATAATATGCTTCATGCTACATACTTATATTTCTGGATCGAGGCAATTTTCCGATGTGAAAAAATCGTAGTATTTCAAGTTGTATTAATCTGGAACCTTCAGAGGAAACGTCTATGTTTTCGTAACAAGGACCAGGGAATTAAAAAAAAATTAATTAGTTCCAGTCCCATAATACATTTTTTTTGTAATTACGGAGTACGCGTCGTAATATCAGAGTTAAATACCGATTAAAAATAGTCCCCAGATCATTATGAACCTGCAGATATATACATATACACGTTCGCAATGTTTCAGCCCAGGCATGCCAGAGTATCGCATAGACATATGAACGATAAATGTTCGAAAGGTCAGAAGCAAGAAATAAATAACCCATTATCGGTGTTCATTTTCGCGACAAACTTTGTGCACCTCCATCATGCCCAGGATGAGTTCCGATGCTTGCTAACATACTTGCGCTCTATCAGCCCCTCGTGATGCCACGAAGATACAAAATCTTGTATTATGGAATTATATAAGGAGTAGATTCACAAAAAAATGATTAACATACTCTTCTTTACACAAATGAGGGTTATTACCAAGGCAAAATNATACTCTTCTTTACACAAATGAGGGTTATTACCAAGGCAAAATTAAAAAAATATCAGACGGCACGAGTCGGTCGGCACGACTCGGTCGAGAGTGAAATCTGCTTGATGGTAAAAAAATTTAAGNATTAAAAAAATATCAGACGGCACGAGTCGGTCGGCACGACTCGGTCGAGAGTGAAATCTGCTTGATGGTAAAAAAAAATTTAAGGAAATAATACTTAAATATTGCAATATATTTTATAAAATTTTTTGTTTAAAAAAATTAAGTTCGCATGCATCTCTGCGCTTATAAATGAACATTTAACAATCGTGTGGACCAATCACGCGCAGTTCACTCAGAAAGGGAGTGACTTAACATCTTGGCAGCAGCCAATAAAGAGACGACGCCAGCTCGAGTATATATAGTACTGTGAATTTTAACTTGATGCCAAAAATTAACGCGAATATTGCAGGTCTCTCCTGAGTTAAACGACACGGATTTTGAATAGTTTTTGAAATATAAAACTGTGTATGTTAAGACAATCCTTACTTTAAAACGTATAATACAATTAAAAGAAAATTTAACAAGCAAATAATTTAAACATTTTACCTTCATAATCAGCTGCCATCAGTTATGGCACGCACCACAGTCAGCATTTAACTTATAGTCAATTATGTGCACTTGTAGGTAACACTTTTTTTTTATTTGAAGGCGATCACAAATTCTGTAATTTACTTATGGTCTTAACAGTTACCCACTAACCCTTTCAGTTTCACTTTAATTTACGTTTTCTTAAGTTTCAAATAAGGTATTTTTTTTATATACACTCGTCATGTTTAATTGGGCACTTTTGGAATCAACCTCTGGAAAATGTCACTGCCCCTATCCGCACGTATTTTAATGGAGACATTGAGTGGGGTGCACCCAGTAAAGTTGGTAATGACGAAGGGAAAGCTTGACGTTGAATTAAAATTGTTAGCTATATACTTGTAAATACTGAAATTATTAATTTATCTTTATGTCTTTTAAGCGCATGTAAAATTAATATTTAGCGAATTTGAAAAATATTTACTATTCTTATATTTTTACACTTTCACTTGACCGACGCATGAATAAAGTAATCAATACGGTGATGTTAATTTTACATATGGCGGAAGAAAACAGTGTGCATACAAGTAGATCTCAAGCAGGGCTTTCAGTAGTGCTCAGTTTACTTTGAACAGCCTATACGATCTATAGTTATAGTCCATTTACTGTTACGTCCAATTTTTATGAAACCCTGCTTAAGTTCTACTTTCAGAATATTCCTCCGCCTCATGCAAAAAAAAAGCTTAACCAAGTATATAAAACTACACCAAAGGGACAACGCACCTATTCGCGCGCACTCAGTTTAATAATATTGTGCATAAGAACTATTTCTTACTACGCATCACCAACACACCTATTTTCTCACGCTTGTGATTCGTATTGATTATAAATGAAATATTATAATTTATAGATAAAATTAAAATCAAATTGCAAATTAACCAAAAATAAGACACTTTAATGTTAAAGCAATTATAAAACGCTTGTGATGAATAAAATAATTAGGAAACAACCAGACATGTTATACAGGGTGTGATTTTTCAAATGTTCTATTAAAAAAGTGCGAATAAACCGCGAATAGACTTGCACGTGAGTGGGTAATGCTCGCTGTGGCGGCGATGATCTATTGGCAGCCGGGAGTGAGGAGCATGGTTATCTGGCGGAGGCGCCGGGTAAGTGAGCACTAGAGGGGGGGGGGGGATCACCCCGTGGCTTTCGCCGCCGGAGCGAGGCAATTAGCGTCGCATCAGCCCGGTGTACGATGAGAAGGGAAGAGGAGGTCGTGTGTACGCGATGAGCAGATGAGATGAATGACGGATGCTGCACCCGCTGCATCTGGCCTGTGGCGTCCCGACATGCTTTTCGCTTCTCTGCTTCGACATCACTGGCTGATCTCCCCCCCCCCCCAA
>NQII01000161.1:1160156-1186713 GCA_002778355.1 Clitarchus hookeri
GGGGGGGGGTCGATCGGGACAATCAATAACCCCCCCTCCCCATCGGGAAGATGGAATTTTGGGTAATTATCGGAATATGTTTTATTTTAGGAAAGTATTTTCCGTGCCTTGCTTGCCGCAACTGAGGATACACTGTAAAGCTGTAATTTTAATTTAGATATTTTAAAATATTGTGCCAGCTAAGCATAATGATGAAGTTTGCCAAATTTTTTATAAACCTATTTACGCAATTTACTTAAAAAAATTCATTTGTGTGAAAGGGACACACGTGATTTTTCATGAAATTAGCTCAATTACTACTAAGTTTTAGTGTTTGAAATAAATAAATTCCTGGGGGAGAAACCTTCGGACTTCCATTTTATAGGTGTTCATTACCAAGTCTCTAAGATTCAAATTTTGATAGTGTCCCCCCCCCCTCCCATACAAAAATTTCCCCTGCACTTTCGATCGACCTCTGAGAAGAATGAGTCTGATTACGTCACTGAGTGTACATCACACTATCTACTTCACGTGCTGTAAAAACACTGTTATAATGTGAAAGCATTTGAATTGGAATCTTGATATGCAACAAAAAATACATTATTTACATTAATTTTTATATCTGGCTGTGCAATATTTCTATATAATAATTGCATATATTTGGTTTACATTTGAGGTTAATTTGTGAGAGGATAGGTTAGGTTAACTTTCAATGAATGTATCAAAACTAACTTTGATTACTCTAAACATTTTACCATTCATTCCTCATATTTATACCATATAATTAAGTGGCGACATCTTTACTTTAAAATAAATTAACACTATTTTTTACATTTAATGTATATTCATCTTTAATTTTTACTACACAAAACAGGAACTACAAAAACACATATATTGCATTACACATAATGTTGCTATAGTATATATTCTATTTACCCTTTTATTAAAATATCACAAAAAATTAATTATTGGCTTTTTATTCACATGCATTAGCTCAACTGTTATTACCAGATTCTAATCCATCGGGAACATCAGTCCAAACCTGTTGAATAGCCTCTCTGTGATTCAAGTGTATCCGTAGGCGCTGCTATATCTGGAACCTGCTGTTGTGCATGAACCGCAAGTGTCGGATACCAAAAAAATTAATAATTTTATATCTGCACCAAACGTTGTTCAACTTATACGCATTGTATTTAATGTAATTTTCTTCAAATAAAAAAAATTTACACTTTAAATTTTTTGAATAATGTAATGTCAAAAATTTTTTTTCNTTTAATGTAATTTTCTTCAAATAAAAAAAATTTACACTTTAAATTTTTTGAATAATGTAATGTCAAAAAATTTTTTTCCCTATTTCACTGCAGCTGTAGTAAAAAATACTAACTAAGTATAAATGAAAAAAAAAACGAAATAAACTAATGCTGAATGTCACCACGTGGCACTTATGTAATCAACAAATAATAGATTATATGTATATATACAAATTTAAATAAAAAAAATTGTTGCATATTTCCAACATTTTTTCTTAAAACGCTTTAATTATTATTATGGCTGCAGCAAAACAGAAAACAAAAATAGAGTTTGACATCAAATTATTTAAAAAATATAAAGTGTAAAATTGTTGTATTCTAGGAAGATGTCACCGCATACATTTCGTACAAGCTGAACGATGTTTGGTACGATTATAAAATAATGAAAGTTTTGAAATCAAACGCCCTTAAAGAATTTTGTATCGTTTTGTAAAAAAATTAACAGAATTCGAACCATCAGGTATTCGTATTTATAAGTCTTTTACTTTGATAGGAACAATATTTGTTATTATAGGAGTGTTTAATATAATGCCATGTCCAATAATTTTCTCAAAAACAAGGAAAACATTTATTTTTAATTATTTAGCATTTATTTTCGTTAAAAATATTACAGTTAAATTTACAGAATTCAAAAGGTTAGCTGAAATTATGGCACACTTCACAAATAAGTGGTACAATATGTTTTTTTTTTCAGGTGAAGGAAATGAACACCTGGTCTTTCGCGCTCATATATTTTGCAATTTGTAAATATATTGTGTGGTTTCGAGTCACTGTTTTCTTTGCTGGGACGACGAGCGTTAAAGTTGCCCGGGTGATAGGTTCGAGACATCGAATTTGACGGTCTTGTCGATTTTCCCCAGCACACTCTCGACTCCCTCCTGTGAGGCTGTTAGATGCGCCTCCCTTCTCTCCGAGGAGAAGTCGACGAGCCTTTCCTCCTAAACCCTCCTGCTACATTCTGACTTTGCATGGCCTCGGCTCTTTCTGCTTTACTGTGGTGCCGATACCCGTGTAAGTCATTTAAAGACTATTTACGTTTAAGTATAGACTATTTACAGTAAGGTCAGCACTTTTAATGCCCTCCTAGATAATAACAAAAAAATATATATATTTTAATGTAGCCTCAGACGATAACTTTTGAAAGCTATAAAATGTAAACATCGTGTTATTAGACGCATTGCAAATTTTATATTAACACTCATCGAAAAGTTACAAATAAGCTGAAAGTAACTTCTAAGCTCGGCCTACAAAAGTGCATAGTTTACCGCGAACAGCCCATAGAAAACTTCCCAAACTGTAATGTAGGTTTTTAACCTACACTGAAGAGCCGAAAAAAAACTGGTATAGGCGTGCGTATGCGAATAACAGAGGTATGGAACCAATCAGAGTAACGCGATGCGGTAGGTGGCTAGATCGGTTACTGCTGCTACAATGGCAGGTTATCAAGATTTAAGTGAGTTTGAACGTGGTGTTATAGTGGGCGCACGAGAGGTGGGACATAGCATCTCCCAGGTACCGATAACATTTGGATGTTCGCGTACGACCATTTCGCGAGTGTACCGCGAATATCGGGAATCCAGTGAAACATAACATCTTCGACGTCGCTGTGGCCGGAAAAAAGATCGTGAACGAACGGGACAAACGACGACTGACGAGAATCGTTAAACGTGACGGACGTGCAACCCTTTCTCAAATTGTTGCAGATTTCAATGCCTCCTGCATACCTTCAGACATTAGTCGAGTCCATGCCACGTCGTCTTGCGGCACTTCTGCGTGCTCGCGGGGGCCCTACGCGATATTAGGCAGGTGTACCAGTTTTTTTTTTTTGGCTCTTCGGTGTATATGTGTGTAAATGATACCACATATCAGGTTGGCAGTATAAGAATGTTTANTTTTTTTTTTTTGGCTCTTCGGTGTATATGTGTGTAAATGATACCACATATCAGGTTGGCAGTATAAGAATGTTTAGTGTCGTTACTGTGCGTCTCTGGGAACTTCCATGCGCATCTGGTTTTCTCCCGAGCAAATGCAGGACCGGTACCACGTTACCGGCGCTTTCTCGCTCCACGTACGCGCTGATATGGTAAATCCTGAGAATAATTTCTGACAGTGTATTGTGTCTTCTTGTGACGTGAACATTCTGAGCCTTATATTCAGTGCCGTGATAGGAAGTTCATCGATCATGTATCAGGGTATATATATGATCATATCGACGTCGTTCATGGCAGGTGGGTGTGGCTTAGCGTCTCGTCGACAGCGATGTCACGAGAGGCGGAGACAAGGAAGAGAGATCTTTCTCGCAAGGATACGCGGTTGATAAGCAAAACAAACCTGCAGGGCGTTCACGTAGGGCATCGAAGTAGCATTCGAGGAAACCTTCGTTCGAAACTCAAGTATCTGTGGTCAGGACCTCTCGAACGAGAGAAAACAAGAATGTCCTACTCTCGTTTCAAGTGACAAATCGCGCAACGCTAGCAGACACACACGTGAAGACAATCCGCGCGACCCGCAGTGGCGTTGCGACAAGATCTGCTCGACGCGAGTGTCTCACGAGCAAGCGTGGCATTGGTACGAGCTCTGCTCTGTACGAGTATGCGACCTTACGAGTAAATCCGCTCCTTCTCATCTACAGTTTCCCTCCAAGCCACTCACTGGAATACTTAAACTGATGCCGCAGAGAGACTACGTTCACTGACCGTAACTTCTGGAGTGGTAATCTCACCGAAAGAATTCTGACTTTTGTAGTATTATCTGAATCATAAATCTTCTTTGAAACTACATTTTAAAGAATTCTCGTTCTTTCATGGGCTGTTCGCGATAAACTGAACGCTTTTGAAAGCTTTGCTTAAGATCTACTTGTATGCGCATTGCGTATTATTCCGCCATATATAAAGTTAGCATTTCCATTGGCTTCATCACTTTGTTCGTGCGTCGGTCAAGCGGAACTGCGAAATTATTACAACTGTAAATATGTTACATATTTTATAATTCTTGCACATAAATGCGTAACAATAGCAGAAAACAAAATTATTAATTTCAGCATTCACAAATGTTTACCTAACGCTTTTAATTCGCCGCTACGACATGGAACTACTTTCCCTCCGTCCTTGCCAACTTTACGGGATTTGTAACAGACAGTGTGCCCATTAAAATAAACGCAGGCTAGTGACATTTTTNTCCGTCCTTGCCAACTTTACGGGATTTGTAACAGACAGTGTGCCCATTAAAATAAACGCAGGCTAGTGACATTTTTCAAAGTTTGATCTCAAAAACATCCAGTTAACCGTCAACAGACTTATATGTATATATATTCTATGTAACAGAGATTTGAGTTGAGGGGAACAGCCGCCTAAATACCTTCATTCGACTAGACCGATATATCCGCCAAATTCCCGGGTCACTGCCTATGATCTATGGTTACTCTTATATTTTCAGTTCTGAGCCCAGCTTTAAGGACACTGCCTACCGACTGGCAGCTGCGAAATTTAATTAGGAAATCCCAAGTTAAGGATATTTTGCCTCAGTTAGTTAATTTTTAAGATGTGCGTTTCAAACAAAATGTGTGTTAAACGAATTTTTAAGGAGAAGTTTCTTGCAGCAAAGATGTAACCTGTTTACAAGGAATTTTTAGAATTTAAGTTTTACAAAAAAAGTGCATATTGCCCATCAATATTGAACGCTCGTAGGATCTTCCACTAAAAAAAAATCTTCAAGAATACATTTTGTTTGATACGCGTTTCTTTAAAATGAATGACCTGAGGCGAGATTACCTAATCATGGGATTTCCTACTTGAATTCCACAGCTGCGTGCCGGCAGGAAGTGCCAGTAGGACACTTCCTGCGAGTTTTCCTGGAACCTCTGGATTCTCACCTCTCTCGCAGACATCACGCCTCTCCGAGCGTCAAGAGGGTAGCGGGCGGTAATTGGCTTGCAAGGGTTGGCGCCCTGCGGCGCGTGTGGAGGTAGTTGCGAGGCAAACACGGTCGTGCTTGGGGAGGTTTTTAAACACGCGACGCCGAGCGTGACTCCCCGCGGCAGTGGCCTGATTAGTTCAACTTTGTTTCTCGCCTGCCTGACTCCGGTCTCTAGTTCCCACATCGCGACCCTTGACCCCAGAGACAGGTCCACTTGTTCTTCGCGGAAATATTTATACGGAGGCTGGACCTCAACGTCCTGTGTGCAAACTTGCAGTCTTCGTTTGACTTCCGGGCACTTGTACTGACGGCCCGTGATTCCGCGGGCAGACAATTCTAATGATTCAATCAAGAAAGTGGTTCTGAACAAAAGTGTTTTGGAACACAACTAGTCCTGGAATATTTTCGCGGGAAAAAGCCCCCCCCCCCTTTAACAGCAGCCCTTAGGCTAAATACGAGGCAGATCGCTTGTTCGTCTACTGCCAATGGACCCAACATTGACCTACCCAAAAGGAACACAATCCTCAAAGTAGCGCGGTAAAAATGATGAACGTGTTCGTCGGTGATAATTTTTCAATGAAAATCACTGTTATAATAATAAAATACTTTTACCAATTTGAATTTTAATTAAACTGCTTTACAGATCGGTTAGAGGAATGTACAAAAACATCCCAAAGTACTGGTTCACTAATCAGTTTCCTAACCTCAAATACAATCCACGCCGTTTTTGCTAGTCGTGCTGGCAGTAAAGACAGTTCGATGTTGGGGCACGGAGACTGGTTGTGCGCAGCCAGCGAGATCACTCTACCTCATCTGTAGTCTATACTTTAGTCTATTAGAGGCTTCTTCACACTTGTTGAATCAAACTTTTGAAAATCATCCTTTGTATGACGTATTTGGTTGCTCCCTAAATATGTAATGTGTCACGAGCTTTTATACTTCTGTTTACACAAAAGTATCTTATTTCTCGTTAAATTTATTTTTACTTATATTTATATACAAATCATAATATTTCTCTAATGATGTACGTAAATTAAAACAGGGNCGTTAAATTTATTTTTACTTATATTTATATACAAATCATAATATTTCTCTAATGATGTACGTAAATTAAAACAGGGAAAAAATATATGAAATGGTAAAGCCTAGTAAGAAATAGTTCTTAGGCAAAATATTATTAAACTGAGTGCGCACGAATGCGTTGCGTTGTCCATTTGGTGTAATTTTCTAGGTTCCGCGAAACTTCGTTTGCATTAGGCGGAGGAATATACTAAAAGTAGAACTTTAGCAGGGATTCAGAAAAGTTGGAAGTAATCATGAATAAACTATACCACAGGCCACTTAAGGGAGCAGTATACCTTCCATCGTGAATTTGTTTTTATTTCGCCGTAGGTTAGTTTTAAGATCAAATATTTGAAAACTAGGGCCTTCAAGGAACAGAGAATACCTTAACAGATATTTTTCGTTTAAGTCCAAATTTTGCGCATGTTATTTTTGTTGCGCCTGCAGCTGTAATAAATATGAAGTAATTGTTTATTCTTTTTCAGTCTCGCGTGAGAAAATAGAGAGTTCTATCAGTCCATTCCAGCTTCAGGAATTGTGTAAAGCAGATGTGTATGCAATAATTAGGTTTGGAGTGGATTGATTTACAATGTAGCACTTCAACGCACTATACGACAAGCAGAGTTCATTAAAAAGCAGTACATACACAACCAAAATTGTCAGAAGATAAGATTTAAGTTACATGTTAAAAAAGAAAGTATATGTTTTGTAGAAAGAAAAATACTTTACTTCAATCTACTTACATAAATACAATGTTTAAAACTTTATTTTTAATCAAAATTAAAGCATACTTCTGTTCTGAAAGCTTCAAAAACCCACTTANTTACATAAATAAAATGTTTAAAACTTTATTTTTAATCAAAATTAAAGCATACTTCCGTTCTGAAAGCTTCAAAAACACACGTCAAAAAATAAAATAAAAATGAAACAAGAAATATTAGGATAATAACTCTAATTGTAAGGCTATGTAATAAAAAGTAGTATTTACTGTTAATAGTATTATTTTTTTAAATAATAAATTTATTTCAGCCAAGAAGGTAACCAATTTTATAACTGAAATAGATGTACATAAAATAAATTATGTCAATTTGAAAATATCATTACCGACTATAAATATTTCTCCTCGACGAAGAATCCAAACTGATTACCTGCAAGGATCGTGAAGAACAAGATAGTTTTGACACCCCACGTCTTTTCCATGAAAGACCTGTTCACAAAACTACGCAGGTGGTATTTTTTTTTTCAAAGGTTGTCCGTTGTTTTGTATCTGGGCGGCGGGTTTGTCTTGCGAAACGTCTTTCCAACTCACGCACGTCTCCTCTCGCGACAGTCGCGCGCACTTCGTCCCACACAAATCCTCATCTCGTCTCAGTGCGAAGGCAAGAAGCCTGCCTGCTTCCGCGGAAAGAAAACCTGCCACGTCTCCAGTTGTCGCCCTGCGAAGACACACGAGCCGTCATACAAAAGTGACGCTGGCTTAAAATTACGAGAGGGAATTGTAAAAATGCTTGACGGCATGTTGACCTGTGGCCACGATGCAAGTAATGAACACCGTCGTGGCAACGTG
The DNA here is from genome assembly GCA_002778355.1 of Clitarchus hookeri. Lineage (NCBI taxonomy): Eukaryota > Metazoa > Arthropoda > Insecta > Phasmatodea > Phasmatidae > Clitarchus > Clitarchus hookeri. The sequence goes on from NQII01000161.1 coordinate 1,167,990, forward strand.
CAGCAAAGAACCGAGACACGTATGAAGAACTGCTCGGCCGGAGCAGGTCGCAGAAGCACTGCGAGCGACACAGAAAGGAACAGCTTTACCAAGCACGATTCTGTAGGAGGATGGAGATGTTGTTGAGACGACTAGAGAAAAACATATTTCTTCAAGTTAAAATCATTTTTATACTAATTTTCAGTTATGATTAATAATTATTTCATTATTTATAACACACATTAATATTTTCATAATTATTTATTTCTACAAGTATATTACTTATTTGTGCTAATATTAATTTAATTAATTTAATTATGTTATTGCATCATATAATTATTGTTTTTAATTGAATGTATTTTATTTATGGTGTTTAATGACATTATTATTACTATTATTTACAATTATAATTTTGGTCTCACACCGGCCGTAGATAGTGTGTACGAGTCTAGCCTCGGTAATGTACGAGTCTAGCCTCGGTAATGTACGAGTCTAGCCTCGGTAATGTACGAGTCGAGCCTCGGTAATGTACGAGTCGAGCCTAGGTAGTGTATGAGCAGATTCTCGGTAATGTACGAGTAGATTCTCGGTAATGTACGAGTAGATTCTCGGTAATGTACGAGTCGAGTCTCGGTAGTGTACGAGTCGAGCCTCGGTAGTGTACGAGTCGAGCCTCGGTAGCGTACGAGTCGAGCCTCGGTAGCGTACGAGTCGAGCCTCGGTAATGTACGAGTCGAGCCTAGGTAGTGTATGAGCAGATTCTCGGTAATGTACGAGTAGATTCTCGGTAATGTACGAGTAGATTCTCGGTAATGTACGAGTCGAGTCTCGGTAGTGTACGAGTCGAGCCTCGGTAGTGTACGAGTCGAGCCTCGGTAGCGTACGAGTCGAGCCTCGGTAGCGTACGAGTCGAGCCTCTGTAGTGTACGAGTCGAGCCTCGGTAATGTACGAGTCGAGCCTCACTGGCGATAGATCGAGCACAACTTCCACCCCAGAAGAAGAAAACTTTCTAATGAGCACTTTGAAACACAATCATTATTTGATTTTAACACATTCCTGTAGTGATGTTCTGAATAACATCTTCTGATGTATTACACAGTAAAAAAAAATGTCTGTACTTGTTACAAACAATTCTTTGGAAAGTAGTTGCCGAAAAATTTCTTGTAACTCTACAGACNGTACGAGTCGAGCCTCGGTAGCGTACGAGTCGAGCCTCTGTAGTGTACGAGTCGAGCCTCGGTAATGTACGAGTCAAGCCTCACTGGCGATAGATCGAGCACAACTTCCACCCCAGAAGAAGAAAACTTTCTTATGAGCACTTTGAAACACAATCATTATTTGATTTTAACACATTCCTGTAGTGATGTTCTGAATAACATCTTCTGATGTATTACACAGTAAAAAAAATGTCTGTACTTGTTACAAACAATTCTTTGGAAAGTAGTTGCCGAAAAATTTCTTGTAACTCTACAGACATAATATTATATATTTACAACATGTTATTTTTGTAAACGTACGAAACTGTTTATGCAGCTCAATATTAATAAACTTGACGTCTACATCACTTGCTAGTCAGAACTCAATATTAGTTCCACACGTACCCCGCTAAGATTTTGAGAAATTTAGTCTACATTATTTGCAGTGCTACAAAAATATCTTTGGTAACCAGTTTCCAAAGAATTACTTGTACAAATACAGAATTTTTTTTACAGTGCAGTTATGTGTGGCATTTCTCTTTTTTTCCTAAACTAAAAGTAAAGAGTTTAGCATTATTTTTCTTTATTTGTTTGTATTTTTTCATGTCTAAATTACTTTGGTGCAACTTATTTTCAAACCGAAGCTCAGACTCATTGAAATTTTATTTTGTCAGAATTTGGCGCGTACGTTCAAGACTGCAAGGGTCGCAAGAAAAGCAACACACCAAAGCGTAACGTAACGGTTTGCACCTATTAACTCTTAACTTAACTGAGTCATTTGGATACCTTTAACCAGTTGCTTTTTGTTCACGAGGGAAAAATTTCGCAAGTAGATTTGAGGATGTGCTATACTTCAAACACTCCTATATTTGAGTAACTTAAGTGATCAGCTCTTAGTTTATTGTACACGCTGTGGGCGACTGTGGGCGCTGCATGCACCTAACCCGCGCCGCCTTGCCAAGGAGAAAACATTCTACTGAAGCGCAGCCAATGAACGAACAGCTGAGGTTACAGTGCACAGAGAGCTGCAGAGTCTAGCCTACATGTCGTTTAACTCACGAATTATTCCAACACCTACATTTAACCCAAAAAAGAAAGAAAGAAGAAAACGAAGAAGGGAAAATGACATTAAATTAATGAAGTTATTTTTAATTTTTAACTTATTCGAGTATGGCAAAAGCTAGCTAATCTGGAATTGTGAATACGCGGTTTTATGATTCAGTAAACGCGGGCAAGCTAAGCGAGTTGCAGCATCGCGTCGTTGCACATACCAGGCGAAGAATCGAAAATGCATTACAAGAATAATAGTTTGTAAAACATTGCACATAAGCCTATTATTGATTTATGTACCACATCTTGCACTGACGGAGTGTACGTCACTTTCGTTTACGTTTCATTCCGTTTCCAATACTTCAGTATCTCAGGCGTTGATGTAACATTACATATGTAACGCACGAGTGTTGTACGTGTGTGTATTACTTTCCAACGTGCGACTGGCCGAGAAAGGAGATGCTTAATTGCGTGGTTCTCGCGATGAAGAAAACAGACGCACGAAGACCTGATGTTTCGCCTGTTGTTTCTTCCACCCGCTAAACGAAGCTGCTGTGCGGGTTGCTTGCTTGCTGATTAAAGGCGCTTTCGTTGCTAAGAGCCGTCCCTGGTTATTTCATTATGATTTAGCGGTACTTGATAGTGATTCGCTAGGGATGATGTAATGTGACGTCATAGTGTTTAGAGTGTTCTCGAGGCTCCCCGGTAGGGCCACGCGTTGGTAGACGTGAGTGTCTCGTGGAGGGAGCGAGCTGCCTACATCACGCATGTGGGGAGCTTCACTCCCTCGCCGATAACACCTACACGTACATTTACACTGAAGAGCCAAAAAAACTGGTATAGACATGCGTATGCAAATAACAGAGGTATGGAACTAATCAAGAGTAACGCGATCGGTCAGTGCTGCTACAATGGCAGGTTATCAAGTTTTAAGTGAGTTTGAACGTGGTGTTATAATCGGCGCACGAGAGATGGGACATAGCATCTCCGAGGTAGCGATAGCATTTGGATGTTCGCGTACGACCATTTCACGAGTGTACCGTGAATATCGGGAATCCGGTAAAACATCACGTCTTCGACNGGTGGTGGGGGTGTAGGGGGGGGGACTACACGATATTAGGCAGGTGTACCAGTTTATTTGGCTCTTCAGTGTACTAAGATAGCCACAGAGGTTAACAGCCATAAATACGGGCCCGAGGCCCAGCTGAACCACATACACAGCAGCCCGCCGCCGGCTCAATGATTTGGCTCAAGTCTGTTGAGCTGCATTTTTGCTGCAAACCCACTAAACGAGTTATGAGAACTTCGGTTCCTGGTCTCGCTACAGCACGGCCTTCCAGGGGCATGTGAGAGATCGGCGGCGGCGGCGGCCTCCAAGAGACTCGTCGTCGGAGCTAATGTGCTGCTATTCTGTACATTCCAAAGGAACCTTTCGAGAATAATCTATTATTATGCCAACCATCGTAATTGACATATTGCAAGAATCTATTTGTCTTATCTCATTCGACTGTTTGTTTTAAAATTACTTTCCCTGTAAAGAATTGTAAAGGCAATTACGTAACGGAAGTATTCAAATTCCTTTCTGTATTTTTTCAAATTTTATCATAATTTTGTTTCAATGCACATACTCTAATTTTCTGAAATTTTAATTAATTGAACGTTTTAATGTCATAGGTAGAGTGATTGATCTTGTTTTATTTTATTGGTTTTCTCCTTTCCAAACTAGTGCTTTGCATAATGTTAAGTTTATATGCCTAAGATATCGTTGATTTTAAACTGTTGTAGATAAGTTACAGTGCTGGAGTGGAATATCCTGTACATGTTACATATCCGTTTCCGTCCTGGTGCCCCGTATGTTGGCCTGATTTACAAGACGTATTAACATAAACACAAAGTAGCTGAGGGCTAATCGCATACAAGCTGCAGTACACACGAGCATGCACGCTCACATTAAGGCCCCTGCCTACGTAGACCTTTTTTCAGCGCTTGAGGCCGATAACTGCGGGAGCTATAAGGGCGACGCTGCCACACGCATCAAGGGCGCCATCGCCGCTAAGCGCAAGGCTCTGTGAACTGACGTGCAGTGTTCTCGTCGCAGTTCGCGTACCAATGGGACTTTCAGCGATGATTCTATTATTTTATTAGTGGAATATCTGTAGGAAGGTTCAATGCAGGGCCCTTGAGTAGTTTTGTATGTATGTATCAGACGCGTATATTTTGAGCTAGAACACTTTGGAAAAGCTGTTTTTATCCGTTTTGGAGTACTCTTAAATATCGTTTCTAATTTACGTGACGTCTTGAAAGCACACAACAGCCCTCGTTTGAATTGTGTTATTTTCGAAGAACAGCACATTAAACGCACGTTTAATAGTGGGAAAACGAGTATTTCAAACACTCTACAACGTATTTCTAGAGCCAGGAAGGCGGAAGCCTTAAGGTGATGGAGAATTAATCCAAATATTTTTTAACTCTTGGCTATATATTGCGAGTGTAACGTGTAAATTTATGTAGAAGAAATCATACACATTAGAGTAAACATTGCTATGTTTATAACGCACAGGTTCCTAAATATTGTGCGTTTACAGTTGACCGGCGTTTGACCCGTGACAATGTAAATGTTACGTATGGCGGAAGCGTACAGAATGCGGACAAAAGTAGATCTTACGCAGGTAATTTCAAAAGTGCTCAATTGATAGCCTGTACCTACAAAGACGTGGAGGGAATCTCTTTATGGCTTCCTTCTGTAGTGTTCTTCCTTTTTACATTCATCGGCGCGACATTGTGGGCGCAAAGAAACCGCCGGATAAGCGGCAATTACAGGACGGCGCCTTCGAAAGAAGTAGCGGAATTGCACACGAGTCGACATCAAAGAGACCGCTGCGGTGGAAAGTTCATAGGCGCCTTTGGAAAGTTCAGTAGCAGATAAACGGCATTCAGAGAAACGACCACATCAGCGCCTGTAAAACGCGTGAGTGAGCGAGCGAGCCACCGTGCTGAGAAGACGACAAATGTCAAAGGCTGCTTAACGCGGGAACACTTTACGGTAATGAGATGATCAAAAGGAAAAAAAAAAAAGCGAAGTCGTGTAGAAAAAGTAGCTTTGATTGGCAATAAAAATAAAATAGTGTTAAGCATATCGATACAACTAGAATCGCGTTAAAGATATTTATCCGAAACACTGTTCACCTTGTCTCCAGTCCGCAAGAATATGTACGTATTTCGAAATACTTGCAAGGGGCCGCGGTGGTTGGGTGGTTAGACTACTCGCCTCCAACCTAGGCGAACCGGGTTCGATTCCCGGCCGGGTCGCTCCCGGATTTCCACACGTGGGTAATCGTGTCGGATGATGTCACCGGTCGACGGGTTTTCTCTGGGATCTTCCGTTTTCCCCGCGCTGTCATTTCGGCGCTGCTCCATATGTGCTCACCTCACTTCACCCTCATCGGCTCTCAAGACCTCGATGTTAAGAGCAGCCCAAATCTCTCCATTCTTTTATTACACGTTGACGAAAATAATGGCATGAATGCTTGACGGGCCACACGCTCTTATTACGAAGTCGCGACTCAGTTATACACAGTTTAAGTAGCGTGATGGGAAGACTGAGTGAAGAGCCCTGTAGGTGCGCCTTTCTCTACACTAATGCAGATGGGCAGCAGGGCCGTAAGCCGCGCGACGGCCATTTGAAGCTATGGCCATAGTCAGTTTGGTTGTATATGTGTAAATAATAATTAGCGGCAGTGATATTTCGAGACAAGATACAGTTCAAAGCACTTTGGGGTCACCTAGCTTTTCTTTATTGAATAAAAAATGTTCTGGGCGGTGTTAACCGTTTGCGTACGAATCACGAAGGTTCAGTGTCGGAGTTACTTAGTCCTGAGTGGCTTGGTCAAAGACGGACACGGCACCAGTGGCCAATGGAGGTATAACAACTGCAGATGTGTGTATACGAGTATTGAAGTCTACTGTGTGCTCCTATTTTTACGCGAAAAGTCACTGGCCCTACTGATATAGGTTTTATAATGTACGCAACTCGTTTTGTATATTTTTACTGTGTTTAACACTGCGTAAATACTACTGGCAAACCATGCGCACGTGCTTATTAAAACAAAAAATGATAATAGATACGTTAAATCCAAGCACCTCTTGCCATGCTAAACTGCGATGGCCACGAAAACCAATATAAAAAAACCAAATACTCGATTCCTGTTGGCCACACGGTTTGATGGACACGGAAGAGTTGGAAGATTCCCAGCTTTCTTACGCGCATCCCTACGTTATCCGCTTACGCATGCGTGTCATTGTAGATTGAACACGGAGTGTGTTACGTGCTCCGCTTACGTGAAACGTATCCACCTCCGTGTCATTGTAGAACGCACCTTAACAGTAGAGATACGCAGTCTAATGTTCGAAATAATAGCTGTACATACACTGAAGAGCCAAAAAAACTGGTACACCTGCCTAATATCGTATAGGGCCCCGCGAGCACTCAGAAGTGCCGCAAGAAGATGTGGCATGGACTCGACTAATGTCTGAAGGTACGCAGGAGGCAAATCCAATCTGCGCCAATTTGAGAAAGGGTTGCACGTCTGTCACGTTTAATGATTCTCGTCAGTCGTTATTTGTCCCGTTCGTTCACGATCTTTTTCCGTCCGCAGCGATGTCGAAGATGTGATGTTTTACCGGATTCCCGATAATCACGGTACACTCGTGAAATGGTCGTAAGCGAACATCCAAATGTTATCGCTACCTCGGAGATGCTATGTCACATCTCTCGTGCGCCGACTATAACACCACGTTCAAACTCACTTAAATCTTGATAACCTGCCATTGTAGCAGCAGTAACCGATCTAGCTGCCGACCGCATCGCGTTACTCTTATTGGTCCTATACCTCTGTTATTTGCATGCGCACGCCTGTGCCAGTATTTTTGGCTCTTCAGTGTATTTTAATATGGTTGTAAATTAATTAAGAAATCATGTTAAGTTATTTTATTTTGATTTGGACCTCCGTCGTTCATGAACTCTGATATGCCCCAGGTGACTTGTAACAGTATATTATTTGTACTCGGAAGGAAAGTGAGAACCATCACAACAACTCTGTTTGATTTTTAAGGCACTGCGTGATACACATAAAAGAAATTAGCATTAATGTATACATTTTTAGTTTGTTAATCTAGAATTACAAACTTTTAACTTGTTTACTGTCACGTTTGCGTAAAATCATTTTGTTTTGCTTAATTATTTGTAGTGTATTTTCCAAATTTTTACTTAAATCGTGATGTAGTGTAATGTTTATATGTCCCATCTGCCTGGAGGTGTTCCCCGCATTCGCGGCCGAGAAGAGTGTGATCTGTAAGCGCGTTACTGCCGCTAAGCCCGAGGTCCTGGGCTGGCGCGATGTGTTCTCGTCGCACCTATGGGACTTTCAGCGGTCACCCTAGCATCTCATTGATGTCACGTCTGAAGGAAGATTCAGTGCAGGGCGTTTAAGTAGTTTTGTATCCATATGACGTGCATATTTTGAGAAACGGCGCTTTGAAAGTGCCGTTTTTTTTATAGCCATTTTGGAGTACTGTGAAATGGTATTTCTGAGGTTTGTGACGTCAACAGCCCTTGTCTGGCGTGCGTGTTCTTCTCGTAGATCAGCCCCGTTGGACGCGTGTTTGTTGCNTTTGTGACGTCAACAGCCCTTGTCTGGCGTGCGTGTTCTTCTCGTAGATCAGCCCCGTTGGACGCGTGTTTGTTGCTTTCGTGGGAAAACAAGTGTTTCGAACACCCTTCATCGTAGTTCAAGCGCCAAGTTTGGCGGGCCAGCTAAGAGATACTGTGAAGCCGACATCAGACGTCTGCTGCGAGGACTGTTGGCAGTGAGAGACATTGCACGGACTGACGTGGCGAGAGAGAGTGATACGTTTGAATATTAACGCTTGGCAAACTTCGCCGGAAATCGACCCAGGAAGAAGGGGAAGCTTAATTCGAGAGGAAAGAGAGGAAGTTTACCAAAAGTACTTTGAGCACGCGAGGTTACAGCACGCCAGGAAGCAACAAGTTTATGACGTAAGCCTTAGTTGGAACAGTTTGAAGGATGTTTTCCTTTTGATGTTGATCTGAATTTAGCCAGTTAATTAGGGCTGCCACCACATGAAGAAATAACTAATCCTGCTGTTCAACACATCCATATGGAATGAAGTAACCGGAGTCCAGTAAGTTTACTATTGGCTGTGAGTTGTGCAGGGCGTCGCAGATGAGCGGAGGTCCAATGACGCTTGTGGAACCAACTAATACTTGTATGGCGTCTAGCTTGGTGGCAAATTATAACGCGAAATTATAGGGTCTCTGTCATTACCTGCTAAGCAGGAGTTTAACGTGTCTCTTATTTAAAGAAAAAAAAATCCAGAATGATTTATTATAACAAATTGGAGGACCACCACAAACCCAAATTCGTCTATTAGATAATGCTGCCATAACCGCAATTTCGAGTGGTGTTACTCATCTCCTCATCCAAGTCCGACACAAATTCACATCCACTCGGTGGCAAACTAATTCATTGAACATAACGTCGGTAAACTTTTACTCACACATGGTGCTGTTTGTCCACTCGAAATCTAAAGCGGAACATTTGATACTTTAGGATTTTATAAAATGAAAACATCGTATATTCTTACAGCAGGTAGTACTGATCAAGACTGTAAAACGTGTTTCCTGTTTTATAAACGTATGTTCAGAAGAAAATTAAGAGATATGAGCTATAGTTAGGGGCAGTGATATTTCGCGAAAAGGTTTCGAGACAAGATACAGTCCAAAGCACTGTAGGGTCGTCCAGCTCCTTTGATTGGCTAAAAAATGTTCTGGCCCGTGTTAACCGTTTACGCATGAATCACGAAGGTTCAGTGTCGGAGTTATTTAGTCCTGAGTGGCTTGGTCAAAGACGGACACGGCACCAGCAGCCAATGGAGGTATAACAACAGCTGAGGTGTGTGTAAAGTATTGAAGTCTACTGTGTGCTCCGATTTTTACGCAAAAAGTCACTGGCCCTAGCTATAGTGTTGCGGCACTTGAAGCAGTACCCATTTGTGTTTGATCATGGGGCCTTGATGTATGCCCCAGCCACCGGCAACCCACAAACGTTGCAGGAACCAGTATACAAATCATGGCATCAGATCCGAGAACATATAGGTGTGTTCACAAAGTTACATTATCCTCTGTATTTCAGGGTTGATGGATGACATGCAACATTTGCAAGATCATAACGCATTAATTAAAATATTACTTTGGCATTTAACGTAAAAACGCAAGACTACATTTTTGTTTACCATGCACGGTAGATTAGTAATCCCTAGGAAACAACATAAATTTTGGACAGTTACATTTCTAAATGCACAAATGGGATTCCAACCCATCCGTTTTTATGGAAGAGGGTTGATATCCGTTTATCCGCACATAATTTTTAATGGTTTGCTCTTTGCCGTTTAATAAAGCATATCCAGAAGGTCAGATATTCATCTCTCATTCCAGCTGTGTTAATAGAAAAAAACTTCTGTTTCAGCTACACTTTCAACGCAGATTAAACCCTTACGGAATAGACTTAAGTTGTAGGTCACGTAAATACATTATATGCATAATTTATATTATGCTATTTTTGGTGAGGAATAACCTGCCGGAGTTCGTCTGTGTTATTCGTGAACAAACTGTTTAAGAGCAATTTTTTTGTCGAGTGCTATGTAATAGCCATCATTAGTCAATCATGGCCCAAACCTAGGATACTGAACCATATGCTGTTCATGGTTAACTAGGCACTTTTGAAATCAACCTGTGGAAAATTTTACTGTCCCTACCTGCATATATTTGAACGGGCGCACCNGTTAACTAGGCACTTTTGAAATCAACCTGTGGAAAATTTTACTGTCCCTACCTGCATATATTTGAACGGGCGCACCGACTGACCTGCGCAAAGCAACGCTTGTAACTACTGATACAATGTAGGTACACGTCATAATATTAAGTTCAGATAATACCGAATACTGAAATAATTTCTTTCGATTTGTTGCTTTAGTGCACAAACGTGCAAGAATCAACTAATTTGCAAAATATTTACTCTCTAATACTACCACAGTTTCACTTGGCCGACGCATGAACAAAGCGTTAATTTTACACGTGGTATGAAAACGCACAATGTGCTTACTCGAAGTCTTAGCAGGCTTTCAAAAGTGCTCGGTATACATGGACAGCTTATAACACATCCAGCTATGTTTCAAACGTGATGTATGTACCAAGCGAAGTGCGTTGCGACCTCCGAACTGTCTGAAAGACCACAGAAGCCGCTGAAATAAACAGGACAATGGAATCTGATAACTTGTTTTTATTGCAGGCACCTTCCCCTACTTTATATTTCTTCCGAATAAACGTAATTTATTTTACATATCAGTAGAGGCAGTGATATTTCGCGAAAAGATTTTGAGACAAGATACAGTCCAAAGCACTGTAGGGTCGTCCAGCTTCTTTGATTGTCTAACAAATGTTGTGGCCCGTGTTAACCGTTTGCGCACGAATCACGAAGGTTCAGTGTAGGAGTTACTTAGTCCTGAGTGGCTTGGTCAAAGACGGACACGGCACCAGCAGCCAATGGAGGCATAACAACAGCTGAGTCGTGTATATAGTATTGAGGTCTACTGTGTGCTCCGATTTTTACGCGAAAAGTCACTGGCCCTACATATCAGAATTCAGCCCGTATCGTATGAAATGGGACTTTCCCGCGGGGTTATTTATTTTTCAAGCGAGAGTTGTAAGGTGATCTGAGGGTAATCGGAGCTTATAAAGAACAAATAAAAGGAGGCCGAGAGGGCTGAAGTGCATGTTGGAGCTTCGACAACAGATCCGAAGTGACTTTGCGTATACATTCGCGCCGCGCGTCAAATACACACCCACGTGCCGAGTCAACCATTTGCTCGCCGTAGAGGTGTGTTCTTCTCCAACTCCGCAGCAGTGGCTGCTGTCGGTGTTGTAGTCAAGGTTGCTTCCAACTTTTCTTAAGCCTTGCTGAAGTTCTACTTTCAGCTTATTCCTCCGCCTTATGCAAACAGAGCTTATCAAAATCGAGAGAATTACACCAAGAGGCTAATATACCGCATTTGTACGCACTATTTCTTACTTTTAACAAACCTATTTCCTCTTTTTTTGAAATTCAAATTAATTTGCAATCTAATGTTACAATTTATAGATAAAATATGAGTAAGTATATGTTCATTTTAACAAAAAAAAAAGATACTTAACGTTAACTGAAGTATGAAGCTATTGTGAAACAACCAAACACGTCATACATGTGGCGATTATATTTAAAAATTTTGAAGATACTGCGAATAGACTTTATACGCCATAAGCCCTCTGCCTAAGCCCCCGTCTACCTGGAACTTTTTCCCACGTTTAAGCCGACAAGCGCGGGAGCGATAAGGGCGACACTGCCACGCGCATCAAGTACGCCGTCGCCACTAAGCGCAAAGCTCTGAACTGGCGTGCAGTGTTCTCATCGTGCTGCGTGTACCTATGGGACTTTCAGCGGTGACCATATTATTTATTAGTGAGAAGTCTTTAGGAAGGTTCAGTGCAGGCCCCTATAGTAGTTTTGTATGTATCTGATGCGTGCATTTTGAGCTACAGCGCCTTGGAAATGCCGTTTTTAGCGGTTTTGGAGTACTCTGAATTGATGTTTCTAACGTACGTGATATTTTGAAAGTACTTAACAGCTCTCGTCTGAAGTGTGTGTTCTTTTCGTAGATCAGCACGTTGGACGCACGCTAAATAGTTTCGTTGAAAAACGTGTATTTGGAGCACTCTGCAACGCAGTTCAAGCGCCAGGTAGACGGGCGCCTTAAGGGGAATCCTTCGTAAACAATATTAAACGCCTCAAGGTCACAGTCTATTGTAAGGAAGCATTGAGACGGCGACGGAGAACAGCTTAAACAAGCTTTACGTGTGTTCTGTTTCGTCAGTTTCAAGCCGCGACTATAGGCTTATACGTGTAATTTTACGAAGATTTCTGGATAGTTTTTTAACACCACTTTTCCATAATTTCTCTGGCATTTTTTCTAACAGTGTTTCTGCCAAACGCTTTTCCAAACACAAATACACTTTCATGTGTAACACGTTGAAGAATGTGGACCCAGGGACTTGAGCAGTTCAATACGCCACGAGGAGAGTCATTACTGGCGTCCGCGCCCTTGAGCGGCCACTCGTCTGTCCAGCCGGACTCCGCTGCCGCGAGGAAGGACTTCCGTGATTGACGCGCCCGCCACTACTATAGCTTACTATGAAGCAGTACAGGATTGAAATGGTGGGAGAAACGGGAGATCCCCGAGAAAACCCGTTGACCAGCGACACCGTCCGGCACGATTCCCACATACGGAAATCCTAGGGTGACCCCTCAGGTAATCTAACCCGGTTTGCCTAGGTGTGAGGCGAGTAGTCTAGCCACTACACCACCGTGGCCCCAAAATTTCTAACTTATATTGGTAAGTAGGCTACTCTGTGCTGGTAAAGTGTCGCAGTGTTGTTCGCCAATCATCGCAAGGTAAGCTACTCGCCAATTGGTGGCCCAACTAGTAGGGAATCTATCGCATCGCGTGTTAACCAACATAGGAACATCCACCTAACTTTATTTCTGTATGCTTGCCTGTTCCGCGACTGAACAACACCTCACGAGAAGGGGGTGGCGGGTGGTAGGAAGGACGAAGGTATTGGAATTTCGGCGATAATTTCCGGGAAACGGGAGAGAGGGCACAATGCGGAATTTGTAGGTAGGATCGCGTTGGGAACCGCAGATTCTCTTCGCTGACGGTAGCAGGTGGTTCGTTCTAACTTTCTGCTCAGCTGTGTCGAGGGGTAGGCAGGGGTGAGTTGTTTCCGTGATAAACTCAACCCCTCGCCAATTATTCCCTCATCGCCTCTTGCCAAGGCAACTGCTCGCGGCACGTCTGAAATACAGCAACCGCGATGTGGCGAAGAGAGTTCTAAAATCGGATATTGAGATGTACTCATCATGTTCCGACGAGGAATTTGTTGCCGTATTGACGAATTCGCCCTGCCGATGAATTTGTGGTATGGAAGGGGCAGCGGTGGTGTAGTGTCCAGGGCGCTCGCCTCCCACCACGGCGATCCGGGTTCGATCCCCGGCGGGTTCACTCCCGGATCCTCGCACGTGGGAATCGTGCTGGACGATGCCGCTTGCCGGCGGGTTTTCTCGGGGTACTCCCGTTTCCCCCGCCATTGAATTCCAGCGCCGCTCCATTCTAGGGTCTCATTTCATGTCATGCCCGGGGATGACGGTCACCTACGGGTCCCAGCTGGAAAGACCGTCACTCGGAGGGTGTTGCCTGGCCCTGGGTGCATTATTATGTGGTATGGACCATTTCATTCCCACATTAATGTATTGTTTCGGGTGCTGCAAATAACAAATCTTTTGACGCGTGCTGTATTGAAGCCGGCAAATAACTCGTTTGGTTCTCACAACCTTAGTTAGTGTTTCGGTTTTCAGTGATATGAATCAGCCGTAACGCAGAGCGGTAGTACAGATGACGAACCAGTTACTCACAGGGAAGATTATTGGACACTGAACCCCGCAGTGTGCACTACCAGTCCAATATAACCTTCATAAGCAACAAGTAGACAATCGTCTACAAAAGGAATGCTAGATGAAAGGGTTAACAGTTTACACTCTGCACTCATTTGATGGTATTGAAGACAAGCTTGAATTGTGTCACTTACGTCCGTCATTATCAAAACGCAATTTCTATTGGTCTCTGCTTTCCCTCTAACCACCGTCCTATTGGTTCGTACCACCTTTGACACGCCTACTGCACTGAATACATTTTATTATTTGCTGGCTGTCAGCCAATGGAGTGCCGAGTTTATCGTCTTCCAGTCAAATAACTCACGTGTATAACGTAACACAATTCATGTTGTTCATTTCTGTGTTACAAAAATATCGTTACTTTTATTCACGATAATTTTTTTTGACGCCATGTAAAATAATTTTATGATCATGACAAGCTTTAGCGATTTAATAAAACTTCATCTATGCGAAGTTTGTTTTCAGTAACAGAGGAAATTTCTTTTAAAGTGTCGCCCGAGTTAAACTTGGGCGTAATCTTTTTAGGTTAAATCGAATTAATAAATATACACCAGCAGTAACCAAAGTAGATGAATGAACTAAATAAGATAGAGGCTGACAATGCAATGCCTGCATTTTAAACGGAAAAATATTTTTTTGGGATTGCTTCACTTACGAAATCTCGCAAACGTATGAACCATCATATGAGTGTCCTTTGAAATTGTCGTGCGGCGGAGATAAAACTCGGTCGACCATAAAAAAATACACGTCTAGAAAAGTAGTTTACATTATTTATCTTTCTGTTAATATTCAGACGAAACATTTTGTATAACATGTGCTACACCTTTGGCGTGGATATGCAAACCCGTTAGATATACTGTTGGATGTTCGTTGCACGTGACCCAGTTCTCCCCGTATAATATATATATTTATTTTGGGAATGCTGTACTTTGCGTTGGCTAACGGCCGTAATAGAGATGTCTTTACGAAGTATTCGTATGGTTTGGCCTGTAGTTTACAAAATAAGCATTTTGAGAGTAGGGGGAGGCTGCGATCACTAGCGCCGTGGCTCTGTGAGAGGCTTGGGAACTAGGGGACTGCCTAGTCCATGTAGCCACCTAGCAGCAGAAATGCAAACCCTCTTCTGACTACGTAATGGTCAATATGCTATCTCCGCGGCTCGCTACACAAGGACGTGCATTCTAAATACAAAAATTTCGCCTGAAAAATATTTTGTTAAAATAATAATGTTAGAGGGCAGATGAAAGGGGAAAGGAGCCTAGAGAGGTTCTGTAAGGTTTACCAACTCAACTACCATTTAGTGAGGTTGTTCTTTCAGGATGTTAAGATGGCCGCGGTGGTATAGTGGTCAGACCACTGGCTTCCCACCTAGGCCAACCGGGTTAGTTTTCCGGCGGGGTCACCCCCGGATTTTCGCACGTGGGAATTGTGCTGGGCTATGCCGCTGGTCAGCGGGTTTTCTCCGGGATCTCCCATTTCCGCCGCCCTTGTATTCNTCAGCGGGTTTTCTCCGGGATCTCCCATTTCCGCCGCCCTTGTATTCCGGCGCTGCTCCGCTCACCCTTATCGGCTCTCAAGACCTCGATGTTAAGAGCCTCACTATCTCTCCACTGTACTCAAAATCTTGTATATTTTTCAACATTTATTTCTGATTGTCACTTTTCTTTTTGCTTAAGTGTTATTTACCTTCGGAAGAGGACGGACCCTGCACACAGGGACACAGAACACACACCAGTGCAGAGGTGAAAANAAGTGTTATTTACCTTCGGAAGAGGACGGACCCTGCACACAGGGACACAGAACACACACCAGTGCAGAGGTGAAAAAACCGCTTGCTCTACGAAACCCAGCCGCGCGCGCTAGGAAAATGGCGTCACCGACCGGCGAAGTGTCGGAGCGCCATTTCGTGAATCAGCGACCGACGACCCGCTCTCGCCAGCCGGACAGTCCAGCCAATAGGGAATCTTCCGCTGCACGCGGTGGCCAATCAGACACAAGGGCCGGTTCCCAGCGACTCGCGCTGCCAATCGGAGAACGTGGTTCGCCCGCATCAAAGGGAATTGCCACAGCACTTCGTCTCTGTCAAGTTAGCTGCTCTTGAGCCTCGGCTCACAAGAGAGGAGGAGTATTCGGCGGCGGCTTCCTTGAAATACGCCGAGGAGGTGGTTCCGCTGATTGCCGCGGCCCGAGCAAGCAAAAGCAATTTGAAGGTAGTGAGGGATTGTACGTGGCTCCCGTGGGGAAGACAGATGCCTGGCTACATGTGAGCTGCAGGGGGGGGGGGCTAGTCTGGAGTAATTGAGCGATCAGCTTCGATCCGCAGTTTCTCGGTCGGAATGAGGGCCTGAGCTCTGCGGTTCGCCACGGCCGCAGGTCTGATTGAAAACAGCTATCATCAACTCGTGTGCGTGCTGTTCAAGAAAGAAGGTTTCGACCCCCGGCTGTGCGCTTTGAGCACGTGACGTTACTCGAACCCACGCGTTCCTGCCGGAATCGACCGACGAAGGTGTGTTGCCGATTATCGACGCGATGTGCGTTCACTCCCGATAGGTAGCGACATCCAAGTTCTGGGAAAATATTTCCTGCCTAGTTGTACTTTAAAAAATTTTTTTGCTGAGATCCACTTTCTATATTGGATGGTTTTAACTGCTATGCATATTTATGAGCCTGCACGCGGATCACATTACTTTCAGTTATGGAGTAACTTTGTTCTGACCCACGCAGTTAAATACCACAATGTACTCTCACATATAGCCTACTCGCAGTTTCTTCCCACAGACATGTTTCGAATAAAACCACTGAAAAAACATCCTGTGTATAACGTATTTGGTTGTTTCCTAAATATGTCATGTATCACTACCGTTTTAAATTTTTGTTGATTTGCGCGGCTTTTAACGTCGACGTCTTGAGAGCCGATGGAGGCGAGTATGGAGCAGCACCGGAACGCAAGGGCGGGAGATCCCCGAGAAAACCCGCCAACCAGCGGCATCGCCCGGCACGATTTCCACATGCGAAAAACCTGGAGCAACCCCGCTGGGAATAAAAAAACCCGGTTTGCCTTGGTGGGAGTGCGAGTAGTCTTACCACTGCACCACCGCGGCACCAAGGGTTGTGTTTGGTAATGGGTAATTATAGGTACGCTTCTCACTGTCGCCCTTATCACCACCGCTCTTTCCTGCTGCAAACGCGCTAGAAAATCTCCAAGAATGCGGTGGCGTTAAGGGTCCCGCCTGCCCGCATTGTTTTTCTCTTCTTCTTTTTGACCGAGAAGTGCGGGAGCTATAAGGGTCACACTGGCTCGCGCTACAAGAGCGCCATCGCCGTTATGCACAGGGCAGTGTTCTAGTAGTGCTGCGTGTACCTTTGGCACTTTCAGCGGCGACACTATTGTTTTATTGATAAAAGGTCTGAAAGTTGAGTACAGGCTCGTGTCCGGCTAGTAATTTTTAAGAAACGGCAGTCTGAATAAGTAGAGACCAAAAAAATTCGCGAGTTCATTGACCTGCAGGCTAGACTCTCCAGTATTGTGTACAAATATGCCGATATCAACCACACATTGCTTGTCTGCCGTCACAGTAGAAGGCGACGGTTGGGCCGGCCTTCTCCAGGAGGTGTCAAACACCGTGCGGACCTATGGCTGAAGTTTTATAAACACACGTGTTTCGCATTCTATCTTGTCCCGAAACGAATCCGCGAATTTTTCAGGTCTCTGTGAATAAGGTGTTTTTAACTATATCGGTGGGTTCCAAAATAATATTTACAGCATTTGTGGTAACTTAAGTACCATTCCGTCCTCGTCGTGGGTATGATGTATCTTAGTAGGTAAACATACTGGGGGGCACGTTTAATAGTTTCGTCAAAAAACCAGGATGTCAAACGTTGTGCAAAACAGTTGAGGCGGCAGGCGGGCGGGCCCCTTAAGCTTTCCATTCACGAGCACATGGCAGCAATGAGGGTTATTTCGTGGCGCAGACTTTCGTGCGAGATTAACAAGGGCAGCCCCTGATGTCGGCCGTCTTGCCGTCAACGACGCAATTAATTTTGATGCCAGTTTAATTGGCTTGTCTTCCAGACATCTTCCCGAGCTCTTTCGGGAGGAATTTTCATTCGCAGCTGACGTTGCGTCGCCGAAAACCCTTTCATCGCAGGGCCTTTTAAGTGAATAATTGAACTGAGAACTGTCAAGATTCCGCCGGCCTTCTTCTGGGTTTAATAAAGCTGTCGCCGGCTATCCATGCTCGCCAAGAACAAAGCGTTCGTCTGACCACTTTATTCGCACACTGATTGTTCTCCTCGCACCGAAAGACCAATTTGCATTTAACCCGTTCGGTGACACGTTAATTTCTGAGTTCGAATGTTGCAACGACGTGATATTTTCGGTGTGCGTAGAAAACACCTGTTTTTCGCGAAAAAAAAATTTCAGGACTGGTTGTGTTCCAGAATACTGTGGTTCAGAAGCACTTTCCCGATTGGATCATTTGAAGAGTTGACGCATCTTATCTGTCTGCCTGCTAATCGTGAACGGTCAGTGTCGGGGGAACTTAATTCCGAGCGACCCATTCCCGTAAAACGCGCTCTTAACACATAATTAATATTAATGTCGTGTGGGGAGTGCACCCAGGGCAAGACGACACCCTCCGAGTGACGGTCTTTCCAGCTGGGACCCGCAGGTGACCGTCATCCCCGGGCATGACAGAGATGAAATCCTAGAATGGAGTGGCGCTGGAATGCAAGGGCGGGGGAAGCGGGAGCACCCCGAGAAAACCCGCCGGCAAGCGGCATCGTCCAGCACGATTCCCACATGCGAAAATCCGGGAGTGAGCCTGCCGGGGATCGAACCCGGATCGCCGTGGTGGGAGGCGAGCGCCCTGGCCACT
>NQII01000161.1:1186755-1264154 GCA_002778355.1 Clitarchus hookeri
AGAAACTTAACTCTGACTGGCTCACTCATGTAACAGGGTCTCCTAACACAAAGGCAAGCGGCCAATAGCCGAGTGAAGACTGCAAGTGTGCACGTCGGGTGTTGACGTCCAGCTTCCGCGTGAATCTTTCCGCGAACGACAGGTGGCGCTAGGTGTGCGCTCTACTTGTGTTCGCCACTTGTCCTGCAACCAGTGAGCCACGAGCTGCGTGAACGATGCTGTTCGCATTGACAGTTCATGTCAATGAGGTGCACAGAACTGCGCACATCAGATTGGCAACAAGGATTATTGCACACGGGTACCTTGCCATGTACAGTGCCGATCATAAATATCATTCGTGTGACGCAGTAACTGAACGGATCGAGCCAATAACATTACAGTATTCTGTATAAACATTGTCATTTGTATAAGCACACGTTATTTGATGCCTAAAATTCCACTAGAGTGAGAATAAAAAACCGTGTTTGCGTGTATATATTTTTAGTGATGTTGCTGACTTAGTTCCATAGAAAGTTTATATATAAATGTTGGTGAAGTAATATTAGGTAATATTGTCATTACAATAGTTCAGTAGTATTATTTCTGATAGTCAGGTTAGACCATTATAATGATGATCTAAGGAATTTTTTTATTACGTAACGTAGCATTAAATTAATTTCCTTGCGCACTAAAAAATATATACAACTGCTCTTGAAATATTTCCGCGAAATACAGGTAGCCCTACCTATTTTCAATTAATTTCGGGGTGCGTTAGACTTGAAATACATTTGTATTTCTGTTATATTTGCAATTGTATCACAGTTTCGTAGACTCGACCCGGGTTAACTCTGAGCCAATAAGATACCGGCAATGAGACAAGCGCCGAATCCCGTGCCACCTAGCCTGAGATGAAACTGGCTACACACTGGGGCAGCAGCCAATGAACAGGATGCTGGCGCTCCAGAGTCAATACAGACAGTGGAATCTATCCTACAGGTCGTTTAAAACACGATATTTTCGTGCCCCTAGTTATCGGGCGTCAACTGGCGAACGGCGTTCCCACACGTTGCTATTCTGTGACGCTATTCTGCTGGCAGTTGTTTCACCTCTCGTATTCTTCTTCACTCTGTGGTATAGGTTAAAAATCTTCCCATGCTTGGAATATTCATGAAATGCGTGTGGAGTGGTATAGTTGAAAGGGGAGGGAGGCGGGGTTATATTAAGTTCCAAGTTTGTAAAAGGGCTTTGTAATTGCGCCACTCTGCAGAAATGCAAAATTAAGTCGTCTCTCTCTCTTTGATGTCGGCGTAGCGTTTCGCTTATTCAGCGCGTGGGACTTCAAGCGGGCTCGTGAAATACCTCGCTCAAACAACGCGTGAGCCATGAAAGAGCACGGAACACATGAGATGGATTTTACTCGCATTCGAAAGTCAAGCAAGGCTTAATTAAACCATTCAGGCCCAATGTACACGACTGTGTACACTACGCTCGTGTAGGTGATTTCTGCTCTGTGCTTCACACCGCAAAGATCAGTGACCAATGATCTTACCTGTGGGTAAATGATTCGCAAACCGTCTTCCAGGACTAGGTCATAATTGGTTCATAAATGTAGCCGAGCATATAGCGTACATCTCATTGGTTGTGGCAACGAAACAAGCGTTATTTCGACTTGAGTACAGTGCGCATAGAAAAATTTTTATTTAGCAACATCTGAAACCGTAAATTGATGTGGGTCTGAAAGGGTTTAAAAAAAAGTGGTGTGGGTGCAAAACGCATGCTGTTAGGCAAGATCAATATCCGCAGAAAGTACTTGCGCTGTAGAACTAAAGAATACCATAGCCTACAGAAGCGAAGCAGACGCGAACTCCAGACGCACACGCCAGGAAAATATCTTTGGCCCACAATACTGGGTGATACCTTTCGCGAATCGGCGCCTGATATAGTAAAGTTCAAGTGATAAAATAATCTTGGCTCAGCTTTGAGGGAAGGATGGTAGGGGAGGCTGTGAAGGAGAGGGAAAGTAGGGAAGGCGGTGTAGGGGTGGCTGTGAAGGGGAGGACCCTCCCGAGCGCTCGCCGCTGGAGGGAGGGAAATCACCTGACACTGCTGTCGCTACACAGGCCAAACTAATATCGTCACTCTCTATAGTGTATTCCCGATTTCTTCACACTTTTTTAATCAAACCTTTGAAAAATCACCCCATGTATGACGTGTTTGATTGTTTTCTAAATGTGCTATGTATTACAAGCGTTTTATCATTTTACTGGCAAAAAATACTGAATTTTTGGTTAAATTCCAATTTTATTAATATTTTAAATAAAATTATAATATTTAATTTGTAATTAATATGAATAGAAACAGCGAAAAAAATAGGTGTGTTGGTTATGCTTAGTAATAAATAGTTCTTATACAAAATTTTATTACACATATTGCGGACGAATGCGGTGTGTTGTCCCTTTGGTGTAATTTATTACACTCGGTTAAGCTATGTTTGCATGAGGCGGATAAATATCCTGGAAGTATAACTTCAGCATGGCTGCAGGAAAGTTGTATGTGACCGTGAATGGAATGTACTACCGCGCAGCGCGACTTACGTTATACCTCCACGGGTAGTACGCACGCGCGGAGCAGCTCTCGACCAACCGCTCTCGACCACTGTCTCTACCGAACTGAACCACCTCCCCTCCCCCCTTCCATGCAGCGGCAATGGACTCTCCCGACTCGCCCGACGCATTTTTGCCTTCTGCGCATTATTTTCTCATTTGGATTACACTCTAGGCTCTAATAGCCAATGAGACACAAGACCCGTTCCCTGAGGCCTGCCCAGTCAACCAGCGAAGAGGCACGCCCACATCAAAGAAACCGCCACACCATTTCGCCATTATATACTTATAAATAGGGCCAGTGACTTTTCGCGTAAAAATTGGAGCACGCAGTAGACTTCAATACTATATACACACCTCAGCTGTTGTTATACCTCCATTGGCTGCTGGTGCCGTGTCCGTCTTTGACCAAGCCACTCAGGACTAAGTAACTCCGACACTGAACCTTCGTGATTCGTGCGCAAACGGTTAACACGGGCCAGGAACATTTTTTAGCCAATCAAAGTAGCTGGTGCTGGGATGTCACGAAACCTGACATAGAACAGAGCTTTAGAAAACGCGAAATATCACTGCCCCTAGTTATAAATAAACACTTTTAAAATACGCGTAGTTATTTAGTAACATGTTAGACTTCACTGTGTTATACCTTACCTGAGCACAACTCGCGATTTCATTGGCGAATAACTAGAGCCCCGAGTACTTCGAGGATTGAGTTGGCAGCAAGCTAGGCTGAACAGCCCTCAATACACTCGAGACAATAACGTCTGCTTATCGGTTGCTGTGATCAAGCGAGGCCTGTGTACAGGACTGTTAAACACTCACTCACACTGCTACCGCCCGCTTATTACTGGCTCACGGTTAAATGGGGCGTGCCTAAAGAGCTGTCGTCCAATCACAACATTAGNTGCTACCGCCCGCTTATTACTGGCTCACGGTTAAATGGGGCGTGCCTAAAGAGCTGTCGTCCAATCACAACATTAGGAGAAAATAACAAGTGTTTGGAGTCTACCTCGCCTCCGAATGAACTCGCGAAATACTCGTGGCTCTACTAATTACATATATATATAAATATATATATATATATACGGCATAATTAACCTTCGTGACCTCTTTACTGGAGGCCGGTTGCTGAATCATTGAGACTGTGCTGTTAGTTAAAAGCATCCTTGCGAGATGCCACGCAATTTTTTTCGGCGAATGGCAGACGTCAATCAAGCGTGCAGTATCTGGAAGTTTAGTCTGCCGCCACAAAATNACGCAATTTTTTTCGGCGAATGGCAGACGTCAATCAAGCGTGCAGTATCTGGAAGTTTAGTCTGCCGCCACAAAATTACGTGAATGTTTGCAGGTTCTCTGTTTATCTACTGTGTGCCTGAGATGAATAGACGTTGTCACTTCCCTTCAATGATTGGGTGGTCGAGATGTGATGTGGCCTAGAGGCAAGAGAGTAGACGAGATGTGATGTGGCCTAGAGGCAAGAGAGTAGACGAGATGTGATGTGGCCTAGAGGCACGAGAGTAGACGAGATGTGATGTGGTCTAGAGGCAAGAGAGTAGACGAGATGTGATGTGGCCTAAAGGCAAGAGAGTATACGAGATGTGATGTGGCCTAGAGGCAAGGGCACGGTCAAGGGCGATGCCCAGCCCGGATCGGCTCTCAAGACCTCGGTGCCACTCAAGTCTCTCCACTCACTCAAGTGCGAAATCGGCCGAGTGAAATGATAGGGCTTTACGTGTTACATATTAAATAGTTTCAGGCGTGTATCATCTACTTTTCACAATTACGCTTTCAAACAAACAAAAATATTTTATTTATTTACTTACTTTTATTTGCATCCTTTATCTGTCAGTACTTACTACACACAATTTGTTAATATATCACAAAACATAATACATCACAAAATTAAAATAAAATTATATACACTTTGTGCCTTTCGAAGAGAGGAGCCACGCTGCAAATAAACCAGCCGGAGTAAATTAATAACAGTTTGTGGGTATTTGTGTTTCGTTGAGTCTATAAATATTTATTTATTCGTAAATTTCTCAGTATTAAAATAAAAAAAAAAATCCTTTTGTAGCAACGTGGCTTGAACAAAGATAGACAGTGTGTATTTTGGTTTGAAAGCAATATCGGCAAAGGTGGCTCAGACATGCCTAGATTAAATTTAACGTTTTCTTTCCCACATTAATTAATTGTTTCAGATGTTGCAAATGAGAACTATTTTATGCATGCTGTACTTAATTTGTTGTTTAAGATGTTGCAATTAAGAATTTTTTTATGCTTGCTGTGCTTAAGCTGGTAAATGAATTGTTAAGTTATCACAAACAATAATCTGTAGGTATTGAGCTCTATGATCAGTGAGGTGAACCAGTCTTAATGTAGCGCAGTAGCACGGTTAATTTGTTTTGTCATTTACCAACAGGGAAGACGATTGGACACTGAGCCGTGCAGATTCCAGAACCTGTCAAATATAGCAATATGTAGACGATTGTCTACACTGTTAAATTTTTTTGGTAAACTTCCTAAACTGTAATGGAAGTTTTTAACTTATACACAGTATGGAAATAAAACCACACATCAAGCTGCATACATAGGAATGTTTAACGTAGCTACTGTACAAAGCTGGGGACTTCCTTACACATTTGACTGTCTCCTGAGCAAATGTAGGAGTGCTACAAAAAAAATGGCGTGTGGGGAGTGCACCCAGGGCAAGGCAACACCCACCTAGTGACGGTCTTTCCAGCTGGGACCCGTAGGTGACCGTCATCCCCGGGCATGACAGAAATGATACCCTAGAAATGGAGCGGCGCTGGAATGCAAGGGCGGGGGAAACGGGAGTACCCCAAGAAAACCCGCCGGCAGACGGCATCGTCCAGCACGATTCCCACATGCGAAAGTCCGGGAGTGAACCCGCCGGGGATCGAACCCGGATCGCCGTGGTGGGAGGCGAGCACCCTGGACACTACGCCGCCGCTACCCAAGGAATGCTACAATAAATGTAAAGGGGCAAATTTACCATTCCCGCCGTCTCACTAACAGTATACACTGGTAGGGTAAATTTCCGAATAAATTGTTAGACTGTATAATGGGAACGAACGGGTTAACCCTTTCAGTGATAGTGTCCAGCATCTGGGACGTTGCATATGGAATGGCTTGAATGGTCTACACTGTACACAGCAGAACATGCCGTCCAATGAGAAAGGTTTCCTACTTGTGGGAGACATCATTCGCCGCCGAGACTATGTTCCGTAGCCTCATAAACCACTGGCTGCCAGTGAGATAAAGTACACGTAGATTTATATTGGTCCCGATGTAAACAAAGTGTCGTCTGGATATCAGTACAGTTCCGCACAAAAGAATTTGTTTGTTGCAAAGCCTAAAATTATAAACTTTTTTTAGACTGAAAGGGTTAACACGTAAAACTCTTATCTTTCACGCGGCCAGTCCGGCAATACGCAGCCGTGAAACTATGTGCTAGATGTGTGTCTACAGGATGATTCAAAATTCATGGGACAACCATTGAGGGGTGGTAGAGCTCACTAAAATAAACAGTTATTGTGTAGAAATATATGGGCGGAAGTGACGCGTTGAGACACAAACACAAAAACATAACACATTAACGGAAACATAAAATTTTCATTAGCAGCATACTTAACGAGTGATTCCGTTCAGAAAATGTTAAAAAAAAGTTGCTGGAAATGCATCCACCAACAGTCACGCATGCTTGGCGACCTCTACATATGGCGTGATTGGCTGGCAATGGTGGCGTGCGTGAAATACAGGGCGTATTTGAATCTGTTCGCCAATCACTCCACCAACGCTACCAAGCTTGCATTACTGTCGGTGGTAGCAATATTGAGCAATTTTTATAAACACTGCTGTAAAAAGGTATTTAGCGGCGACGTTGTAAATAAACAATGTGCTGTATTTCATGTGTTATTTTTGTGTTTGTGCCTCAACGCGTCACTTCCGCCCATATATTCCTATACAATAATTGTTTTTTTAGTGAGCTCTACCACCCATCAATGTTTGTCTCATGAATTTAGAATCAGCCTGTATTTGCAGATATGCAAATGTAAGAGGTATGTTTCTTTTTTAAGTAGTGTTGGTCCGTGTTGCAGGGTACAACACGTACACGTACAACGACACGGCGCACACGGAGAGAGAGGAGGACGAGATCCTGAGTGTGAGGTACGAGGACGGCAAGTGGAGCAAGCCATACTACGACTGCGGAGGCGGCAACATCTGGATGCTGACCTACACCGTGCCCTTCTTCGGCTTCCGCCACCACGCTTACTACTTCAAGTGAGTGCACTCGCCTGTAACTAGCGACACTGACTTCTCGCGTAAAGATTTCCAGACGAGATACAGTCCAAAGCACTGTAGGGTCGTCCAGCTACTTTGATTGGCGAAAAAATGTTCTGGCCCGTTTGAACAGTTTGCGCACGAATCACGAAGGTTCAGTGTCGGAGTTACTTAGTCCTGAGTAGCTTGGTCAAAGACGGACACGGCACCAGCAGCCAATGGACGTATAACAACAGCTGAGGTGTGTATGTAGTATTGAAGTCTACTGTGTGCTCCGATTTTTACGCGAAAAGTCACTGGCCCTAGCTATAACTATGGGCAGGGAAATTCCGCGAGTTGAATGATATGTGGGCGAGGCTCCAACAGTCACGTGTACACTCGAGCCTCAGACGTTTGTTCATTGGCTACTGCCCCAGAGAGCAGCCAGTATCTCTCCACACCTGGCAGTATGGCACTCGCTACTTGCTTCCTTGCAAGTCTGCTATTGGCTTGGCGTCGTCCAGGGCGTGTATAGTGTAATGTGATCCAATTGTAAATATGTAGTCAGTGTACACGTGTTGGACGTCTATCTAGTCCTGAAATGAATTCGCGAAATTTTCCTAATCCTATGCTCTTCTCTCATAGCTAGATACAACTCCACCAACTGCCCGAAATCATTCGACAGTACGCTAGACTTCAAGAAAGTCCCCTCCATGTTAATTGTACGTTCCGACAACTGTTAGGCTGTTGTGGTGTAGTGGTTAGACTACCAGCCTCCCACCAAGGCAACTGGGTTCGATTCCCGGTGGGGTGACCCCACCGGGATTTTCGCACGTGGTAATCGTGCCGGACGATGTCGTCGGTCGGTGAGTTTTCTCGGGGATATACCGTTTCCCCCGTCCTTACATTCCGGCGCTGCTCCATACTCACCTCGCTTCACCCGCATCGGCTCTCAAGACCTTGATGTTAAGAGCTGCCCAATTCTCTTCAAACACTCACTCGTTTGCTGTCTATACTGCTGACAAAATTTAAATCGAAATGACGAGGTCCCTAGTGATCATCCGTGTAAAGATATGAGTACACGTGAGATTTAAATTTTGTACGCAAATGCAGGTTTTTTTTTTGCCGTCGACTGTGTTGTCTGCATGAAATTCAAAATAGTCAACTGAAACTGTGGTATTAAATTATAAAAGTAAATATTTTACAAATTTGCTGATTATTAAACTAATATACAGTAAAAAAAAACAGCAAGTAAAAGAAATAATCTCAGTATTCATAAGTTACAAAAGTTAAAACTCAACGTTAAGACATGGAACTTCTTGTTCTCCGTCGTTGCTATCTTTACTGGAAGCTTTTTACTCGATGTGCCGTCTAAAACATGCGCAGATAGGGGTGGTGGTGTTTTCCGAGGGTTGAGTTCAAAAGTGCTCACTTTACCGTGAACAGCCTATGACAAAGAGGCGAGGCCAATAACCAAAGTCAAACGGCAGATATGCAGGCAGGATATTGAAGTTTAATCCTGCACGGAAATATTTTCGTGGAAGTCAAGTGTTCTTAGACATTGCATCACACAGAAGCGTATGCTTCACATACAAATAGCAAATATCTGTGTTCGAATAATGGTTCCCAGAAAATCATTATTGAAACACCTGTTTCAGCCGTTAACAGATATATATGCTTGTTTATACATCTAGTTATTGTAACAATCACTCCATAAAGATATTTAATAAAACATTTTCAATTGGAAAAAATATTTTACGAACATGCTACTTTGCGTCGTAAGTATATTAATATTTTATTTAAAAATATTTTTACTTTTTAATTTTTTAAACGGAAATATGTCAAATTTTAAAATTCTGTGTAAAGTATTTAAATAATAATTTTAAACACAAATTTTTACATCGGCAGTAGTTTTTTTTATATGTACTGGTAGTACGTATATACGTGAAAAGGTATTACATAAATTATTTCCTTAGCACAGAATACGTAGAAACAGAGGTATAAATCGGAGAGATGTACAACATTTATAGAGGTATTAACACAAAAAAAAAACCCAGCTCAGTGCAAAGCCGATTAGCAAAATACGAGAGAACTCATTAAAATACAACAACACACATTAACATTTAAAGTCGTGCGCCGATGCGCACGTGTTACGCCCAACCGTCTTCACATTGAATTCCCTCTCCCCTGTTACACATTGATTAATATATTTTATATAGTATATTCGCGGGTTTTTTTTTTTTGCTCTTTTTGAATTAAACATTTGAAAATTCACCCCATCTATGACGTGCTTGTCTGTTTCCTAAACATGGCGTGTATCACAAGCGTTTTATGCTTGTGTCAACATAAAAGTACCTTATTTTTTATTTGATTGAACTTTTACTTATATTTTATCCACAAAATAAGGTATTTTATATTTATGATTGATGGGAATAAAAACAGGGATAAAATAGTTGTGTTGGTAATACCTAGAAATAAATAGTTCTTATGCGAAATATTATTACACTGAGTGCAGACGAATGAGGTGTGTTCTACCTGTGGAGTAATTTTCTAGAGTAGAATAAGATTTGTTTGCATGAGGTGGAGGGATACACTGGAAGTAGATTTTCAGCAAGACACCAGAAAAGTTGGAAGTATCCGCGAACGGGCCATATTTAGGGCCAGTGACTTTTCGCGTAAAAATCGGAGCACACAGTAGACTTCAATACTATATACACACCTCAGCTGTTGTTATACCTCCGTTGGCTGCTGGTGCCGTGTCCGTCTTTGACCAAGACACTCAGGACTAAGTAACTCCGACAATGAACCTTCGTGATTCGTGCGCAAACGGTTAACACGGGCCACAACATTTTTTAGCCAATGAAAGAAGTTGGACGACCCTACAGTGCTTTGGACTGTATCTTGTCTCGAAATATCACTGGTGTTACATATGAGGGTTCGGCGGCGGCCAGTAGGCAGTGCCCTTACGTGAGGTCAGAGTTGAAGTGCTCACCTGTGATGTTCCATACTCTTGGAACAGAGCAGATACATATACAGGGGCGGAATGACGCGGCGGTTCGTTTGACGTGCGCGTACCCATTATCTTGTTGGCTGTGCGAAGCTGTCTTTGTGTCTGATTGGCTACTTCGTGCTGTGAGACTTTCCCTGCTGGCTGGGCTTCCGGTTGGCTGGCAGGTTTCCAGGTGCTGGTTGGCGAACGGTGTTACAACGTGTATTGCTGGAGTTTGCGGAATAAGCGGCTATTTTACTTATGTATTCCTAGGTACTCTGTGATTTGGCATGGTGGTCATCTATTATTAAAGGCATGCTTTTGAATTGTCTCTAAAGTCAGTACATTGATATCGGCAGTTTCTTCGCACTTTTTTAATCAAACCGTTGATAAATCACCCCATGTATAACGTGTTTCAGTTGTTTCCTAAATATCTCATGCATCACAAGCGTTCAGACTTCTGTTAACATTAAAGTATTTTTTGGGGGGTTAAATTTAATATTTTAACTTATACTTTATCTTTATGTCACTATATTTAATTTATAATTAATACGAATAAAACGGCGAGGAAAAAATGTGTGTTGGTAATGCCTAGAAAGAAATAGTTCTAATGCAAAATATTAGTACACTGAGTCTGCACGAATGAGGTGCGTTGTCCCATTGGAGTAATTTTTTAAACTTTTTTTCTTCTTTTTTTTCTTTTTACGTGAGGCAGAGGAAAATCGTGGAAATACAACTCAAGCAGGGCTTCAGAAAAGTTGGAATTAACCGCGAATGGAGATTTACCTGAACAAGGCATCTGAATGCTTCCGGTAGAGATACGGTACTCTAATGAAGCTGCCATCCGTTGCTTGATGGTTGACGAGGACCCCGCTGTCTCTGTTCGCGCCCTCGGTAGTCTTTCGGGATCATCCAGAACCGGTTGTCACGTGTGGGTGCCCTCGCTTGCTCATCGCCCCTGGCAGAAATTCCGCTGCGAATCCGTAACTGCCCGGAAGACGGGCGACTAAGCGCTTCGTTCATCCTTCCCGTCTCGTATCCCTACAACCCGGCCTTTCTCAGAGTCTGTCAGTTGTTCGTGCGGCTGCCTCGTACATCTTCCCGGCATGTATATTGCCCACTAATCACCCGCTGCAAATATCGAGCGTTCCACGTCACACACGCCGGTCTAACGACTGCCTGTGTACTCCACGCGACGACCGACTGCAGCTCCCTCGTACCTACTTACGCCGTATCTGAAGGAAAACTCTAACGGTTGCCATCTAATATAATGGAAAACTCCTTCCGCTGAGGCATTTTATATAACGATAAACTGACGTACTCTTTCGTAATTTGGAAATATTTTATGCTCTAGAAATTTATGCATAATTGGCACATGCAAACTGCTTTGCGATCTTTGAAAGCTGAACTCAGTTATAATTAGTTATCATTCTTAGCTTTAAAACTTAAATACAGCGGTTTCATTTATAGGCTATCGCCAAGGGCAGTGATATTTCGTGAAAAGATTTCGAGACAAGATACAGTCGAAAGCACTGTAGGGTCGTCCAGCTTCTTTGATTGGCTTAAAAAATGTTGTGGCCCGTGTTAACCGTTTGCGCACAAATCACGAAGGTTCAGTGTCGGAGTTACTTAGTCCTGAGTGGCTTGGTCAAAGACGGACACGGCACCAGCAGCCAATGGAGGTATAACAACAGCTGAGGAGTGTATATAGTATTGAAGTCTACAGTGTGCTACGATTTTTACGCGAAAAGTCACTAGCCCTATCGATAAGTACACGGAAACGAAATGGCGGGGACGTGTATATTCTATGATTGGCTGTGCGCGTCGCTGGGAAAGGGACCTTGCGTCCGATTGGCTACAGAGGCTGGAGAGTAGCCAGGCTCTGATTGGCCAACGGTGTTCCAACATTCCGCTGGCAAGTGACGCCGTTTTGTAGACGCGTGCGGCTCGAGTTCCCAGTATACGCGTTCTGTTTCACATCTGTATTCTCAAGTACTCTGTGTTCGAGTGTTGTGACCGTTCACCATTTACCAGCTTTCACGGTTACCTCTATATTTTTTTTACCAGTGGTGCACTTTTTTTATGGCAATGATTGTATTTACAGCTGAAGTAAACATTTGTACTCGATAATGTTTTACTTCAGCATACAGTTTATAAATATATCTTATCGAGTTTTATTTTTCGTCATTTAAGGTTACTGATTCAGCTACGCAACTGAGTTTTTCCCCGTAAGTAGTAGAAAATAAAGCAGTTTAACACAAGGGGGTGGGGGATCGGAGAGTCGGAGCTGTTCATGTTCGGTCATTACGGTCCCTCGGCGGCCTATTTTCCATCAATATTTTCCCTTTATTCCCTTAAAATTTTCCATTTTTCCTCAAAAAGTACTGCCTCCCCCCCCCCCCCAANACAACCTACCCCAGTAACAAAAACGAGCTGCAGAAAGGCATTTTTCGATCCATCAGGAGAATTTGGGAGGCTCGCTTCCCGAGGGAAGAGCAGTGGCGGCCATATTGGTTTTATAGGCATAGGCATGCCAAATCTATACACGAATCCGGGATCGGAGACGGAGCCGACCGTCAGCTATCTTGGTTCTGCCAGCCATTTTAACCACCACGTTTTAAGCCGATGAATTTGACCGTTGAAATTAACCCAGTGACTTTTGACCTTAAGCTCAAAAAATCCCCAAAAATCCCAAAATAATTCTTAAAAATACCAGAAAAAATTCCACAAAATTCCCAAATATTTATAAAAAATTACTAAAAATTTAAAATTTCAAATGTTTGTGCTAGAGGGGACGAGGGGCTGGAACCGACCAGTCACCATGTTATGACGTCACCCAACCACGGTGTTGAACCCAGGTGACCTTCTCCTTGACCCATGACCTCAATCCTTTAACCGTACCTTGAATGACCTTGAAAAAACCTGACGAAAAAATTGTAAGAGTAGAATAAATCCACAAAAATCAGCGAGCATATTACATTACTGACTACTACCGCCATCTTGTATCCAGTTGACCCTGATATTTGACCTTTACCCGGTGACCTTTGACCTTTAACTGGTGGCCTTTGACCTTGAAAACAAAAAATCATCAAAAATCCAATTAATTCTCAAAAAGTTTCTAAGAATTTATACAAAATTAATACAAATATTATAAAAATTATTTTTCAAAATAATTTTTAAAAAATTACATTTCCGGAGGATTCCCACCGCGCCATGTTCACCTGACGACTGACCCCTTCCAATCAATCAGATTGTATTAACATTCCCCTCTCCTTTCCAATGTTACCCATTGGTTAATTAGTCAGCAGGCCTCCACCCCCTCACATTAGTTCATTCTGTGGAATGCTCTCCGCCCGTCACATTGGATTTTTCGTTTGTAATTTGTTTACATTTTCAACACCTAGGTGGCGCTAATGATTCTGATCAACATGTTACATCTGGGTGACCTTCACCTTGACATCACATCTGTGGCCTTCACCCCATGCCCATGACATTGGATAAACTTGAACCCAAAAGGAAATTCTAAAAACTTTTATAAAACCCAAAAATTCCACAACAATATTTAAAAAATTTAATAACTTAATTAAAGGCTTGATTTTTATGAATTTTTCGATCATCATCGCAATATTTCAATCAACCACCTTCGCAATCAGAACCAAAATCAGCACTGCAATCATCAATTCACACTAATCTACACCAATCCACACAACAATCCACACTAACCCACACACCAATCCACACAAATCCACACACCGATCCACACACTAATCCATACACCAATCCAAACCAATCCACCCATGAATCAAAACAACAATCTACACCAATCCGCACACCAATCCGCATCAATCAACACACCAATCCGCATCAATTAACACACCAATCCACACCAATCCATACCAATCCACACCAATCCATACCAATCCACACCAATCCACACCAATCCACGCCCATTCACACCAATCCTTCGCAATCCACTCCACAATCGCTCCACAATTGATCCACATGCTCAACATGCTCCACAGTCCGCTCTGCAATTCTTCGATCAATCCCAATCCTTCGATTGATCCATTGATCAAACCTTTGGTTTGTCCCACACCCATATGTATAGAAATTACATTCGTTTGTACATGTCGACACAATTAATGTTTTGTATGCAGTCAACTATCCATGCGTTTTTATACTAGTCTTTATTATCATTCTATATGCAGATCTTTCCGTTAATATTCAAGTGCTCATACCACCACTTTAAAGTTGCAAAGAAAAAGGATACTGGCACGACACGAATAAATAAAGGAAAACCAATTATTTTACAAAAATAATTTATTATTATGATTTTGTAATTACAATTTCAGAAGAAAGCAGTTAATCACATCATACGGTATATCCACGATACTTTAGTTTATTTATGAGTGAAGATATCTCGTTAATGTGCTTAATATCCCCGCGTATTTGAAGGTCAATCAAATATATGAGTATATCAACATGTTCATTCGGGTCTTCGGGAAATAGGTAGCCAGTATTCTATGCGTCTTCCGACTTCTTCAAGTCACTTGTTGCAGCAAATGTGTTGGAGAGGTGTGCCAGTGCATCGAGAAAGTCGCCATCATTGTCTTCAGCACTATCACTGTTTTCATGTTCATTTTCATCAATGCTCTCTTCATGGTCATCTTCACCTTCTGTTTTGTATTGTATATTAAATTTTCTTTTCTTTGTAGCAGGAGTTGTATGCTCATCAGTATTTAGAGCCGACAACCGTTTATTTTGAAGTTCGTTAACTTCACACGAAAGTTTTGCAAGTGTACATTCCACACAAACCGACTCCTATGCACTCATTGCGTCTTAAGCATGAACTGTCTCATCATAATCGCCTGTCGAATCGGTATTTCCGGCAACACTTGCTGACTCCCAGTAGACGAATCCTTGCAGATCTCGATATGTTCTTTCAATGTATCGGCTTGTACAAACTGCATGTGACCAATGTCGTAATACTTCATCGCGCGAAAAGGACTCTTCGTACACGGCGGATAGTCGGATCCAGTCCCTCGTCCCCTCTAATCCGAAACATTTAAAATTTTAATTTTATAATTTTTTGTAATTAATTTGTTACTAATTTTTATAATTTTTTTTTTTTTTAGATATTTTGGGATTTATACATTTTTCAGTTTTTTTTTGGAAAGTTTTGGGTACAAGGTCAAAGGCAACTGGGTCAAGGTCAAAGGTCAAGGTCATCGGCATACGAAATTGCTATTAAAATAGCTGATATAATGGCTGACGGTCAGCTCTGCTGGTCCCGGCTCCGATCCCGTATCCCATTGTGCAAAACTCCCCCAAATCACACTAGTACTTACAAAAAAGGTTTTTTTTTTTTTCGCTGAACTGTAAAACGTGCATCCAAAGCACTGATCTATAAGAAGAACACAGACATTAGACAAGGTCTGCTGTGGTTTTACGTACAAAAATACTCAAGGGACCTGCGTTAAATGTTTTTTGCAGATTTGCTAGCAATAAAATAATATGGTCACCGCTGAAAGTCCCATAGGTACACGTAGCACGACGAGAGCACTGCACGCCAGTTCAGAGCCTTGTGCTTAGCGGCGATGGCGTACTTGAAGCGCGTGGCACTGTCGCCTCTATAGCTCCCTCGCTTCTCGACCTCAAATGTAGAAAAAAGTCCCATGTACGCGGGAGACTGCTTCTTAATTTAGAATTCATGGCAATTGTGTTATTGTACGATTACAGGAAACTTATATTTTACAATATGTTTAATATGCTGTACGTTATTTTAATTGTGTGTTATCTGCTTGCTGTAAAAACTCGGGTACATATTTATATTTTATCAATAAATTCCTGCCCTTTTGCGAGCAGGAAATAGCACATAGTAAAAATTATATACAAAAGTATGAAACAACTAGTAAATTGTAAATTTTGTATAATCAAACATTTCCTATAATACGTCTCAAACTGAAATTATGACACGAAAACGAAGAATTTCTGCACAATAGGCCAAGTCGAGCGTTAAGGGACAGTCGACCTACGACTGTGTTTTGCAGAGGCTACGCTTTGCGAGTAGTTGTACGTGGGTGGTTCTGGCGCAGGGAGACAAGCGCCGCCGCCAGTTGTTCATCTCAGCCGAAGCTCAGAGCGGGGGTAGAACAGGCACTTCTGAGGGCCCTCGACCACCCAACCGGGGTTTCACGTACTTCCGGCAGAGGGTTAGTAAACGCAAGCCCCTCCGCCACCCATATCCAATCTGTGCTTACAGCGGTTTCCCGCCTCGGTCACTATCCTCCACTAGGTTACCCCAGTGGACAGGTTTGTAAGGAGACAAGAGCTCCATCAGAACGAGCGGGTTTGTCTGGCGATGACGTCCTGTCACGTGTCACGAGCCCGTGGTCCCGTGTCACGCCGCCAGACTGACGTCACGTCACGGAGGCGAGATCGATCTGGTCCAGCGCTGAAAAAATGGAAATAGTAATTTCATCGTCGCTGCAGCGCAGAGAACCCATCCTGGCGGACAGTGTTACAGGCTACTCGTTATTTACAAGGCATTTTATCCTCAGCTTTGTCATGCGTTCATTTATTATTAATAGGGACAGGAGAATTGCGCGTTTTAAACGACCTCTAGGACAGACCCTACTGCCCCGTGCATTTCCGAATCCCTGTTTCTGTAAATCGGCTGCTGCTGTTTCATCTCAGACCAGGTGGCACGGGGTTCACTGATCGTTTCCCTACAGGTATATTATTGACTCAGAGTTCACCTGGGCGTGTCAAACACCCTGTAATCCAATCGCAAACATGGCATAAACGTGCAGACGTTCGACATATAGCTTTTCCTAAAATGCATTCGTGAAATTTTTTTCCCCGTCCTTAATTATTGGCACAGGCTATATTTCAATATCCTTCGTGCAAACAGTCAGCTTTCCGTAAGTAACGGTATGGGAATACTTCTTTTTTTCTACGCCAATTAGAATTAAGTCATTCCGAAGCTGAAAGTCTTCGGTTTGCCAGTAGACGCCTGAGAAGCGCCAAAATTAAAATCCCCCTATCCGGAAAGTAGCTGTGAGTCGATGTGTTGTAAAGTACCAATTGCCATGAAAAATTATTGTGAGATCTAGACACAGAGTAGATAATTACAAAGAGACGAAATGGTTCGACGGTAATTTTTGTTTTATGTTGGCGATTTCATTGTCTGAGTCGGCGTGCCAGCTTCTGGGAACGGAATTTTGTGTCTTATTGTGTACGTGCTGCACTTGCTGCGAAATGTTTCCTATTGGTTGGGCTGCTGGCTGGCGAGCACGTAACCGGGCACTGATTGGCGGACGGCGCTCCGGCGTGTTGCTGGCTAGTGACGCCATTTTCCTGGCGTGTGCTGCTGGAGTTAGCGGAGCCTGGAGATTCCCAAGTAATTAAACAAATTTTAACTTTGAACGATTTTAACAATTTTACTGGCTTAATTGATAATATAAGTCTTTTAATGTGTCGTAAAGTAAATATTTCAAATATGGAATTTTACATAAAAATTTAAGCGTTGCCTTGGCAGTGTGATTTAGCTGAAACAAAATTAACTATATGATAATAAATAACTAAGATTTTGAGTAATTAAACAATAGAAACGGATGGTAGTAAAAAAAGAGACCCGGAAGGCCTAAAAGCTAAGTGGGTTAAAAGTCTATGTACTTCTTTATGGAGTTAGCGGAGTAAGCAACTGTTTCACCTCTGTATTCTTGAATACTCTGTACCCTTGATGGTGGACGCATGGAGGAGTATATCGGTGATCTTCACGAGAATTCGGGCCAGACCAAAAGATGGGAACGTCCATTGCGATGAATTCTTAAGGGATCCCTTATCCAACGGGGACCCGCGGTGATGCAGCGGCTAGAGCGCTGCCTTCCGCCAAGGCGAACTGTTTCGATTCCCGGCGGGTTCGCTCTCGGATCTTCACATGTGGGAATCGTGCTGGACGATGCCACTTGCCGGCGGGTCTTCTCGGGGTACTACCGCTTCCCCCGCCCTTGCATTCCAGCGCCGCTCCATTCTAGGCCTTCACTTCTGTCATGCCCGGGGATGACGGTCACCTCAGGGTCCCAGCTGGAAAGACCGTCACTCGGAGGGTGTTGCCTTGCCCTGGGTGCACTCCCCACACGCCATTATTATTATTATTATTCCTTTTAGCAATTTTTTATCCTTTAACCATCTTTTTAAATAAATTTAGCCATGTAAGTAATAAACACAGTGTGCAGATTCCACAGCATTCTGAAATTAAAGTCTAAAGCTTATATATATATATATATATATATATATATATATACACTGTTATTCAAAATGAGAGAGTTTTCAAACGTGCTCACTTTACCTTGAATAGCATATATAGGTTGTTCATGGTTAACTGAGCACTTTTGGAAGCCCTGATTAGGATATCATTTCCTTCTCACGTTGTATACTTCCGCCGTATGTAACATTAACCCTGCCACGGGCCTGATTACTTTATCCAACAGTTATAAATGCAGGCAAGTGTTTTATGGCCGTGTTTCACGACAGTTTTTTTATTTCATAATCAGAAAGATTTATGTAAGGACCATGTTAGTATAAATATTTGTAGTCAAATGATTATAGTTTTCAAAATGTAGCACCTAAAATTCGGAAAATTATAAATGTGGGCGCCCCAAGTTTTTATGCTCCTAATTAACTTTGCCAGCTGAGTCACGTGTCGTGTGATCTATATTATGTACACAACACATTAATTAAGTGTCAGGGATATTTAACAATCGGTACTCTGGTATTGGCATCCTGGATCTGCTTCAAATGAGTATTGATATTTTTGCCCACAAATGTTTTATTCGTCCGAGAAAAATTGTTATTAAT
Source organism: Clitarchus hookeri (assembly GCA_002778355.1). Lineage (NCBI taxonomy): Eukaryota > Metazoa > Arthropoda > Insecta > Phasmatodea > Phasmatidae > Clitarchus > Clitarchus hookeri. The sequence goes on from NQII01000161.1 coordinate 1,205,473, forward strand.
ATATTTATATATATGTTTTTGAATCAAACATTTGAAAAATCACCCCATGCATTACGTGCTTTGTTGTTTCCTAACTATGTCATGTCGCATGCGTTTTATACTTCTGTTAACATAAAAGTCTCTTATCTTTGGTTAAATTGAACTTTTACCTATATTTCATTTCTAAATTATAATATGTAGTTTATAATTAATATGAATAAAAATGGTGAGAAAATAGGTATGTCCGTAATGACTAGTAAGAAATAGTTCTCATGCAAAATGTTATTAAACTGAATGCGCAAGAATGCGGTGCGTTGTCCCTTGGTGTAATTTTGTAGACTTGGTCAAGCTTTGTTTGCATGAGGCGGAAGAATATCCTGGATCTAGAACTTCACAAAGGCTTCAGAAAAGTTTGAAGTAACCGTGAATGGACAATATTGGGATCACGCAGGGAAATAAGATGGATTTGTTTGTCCCATCCACTAGGGAAGTGCTGGAAGCCCTTCAGATAAGTACACGTGATAACGTGGGGGATCCTTTAATGTAGACATAGCCATTCGCTGATTGGCTGTGCGAAGCTCTGTAAGTGGACCTTTCATTTGTCTGGTTGGCTACTGTGGCTGCGAATGATTTCCTATTGTCAGAGACCTGAAGAACTCGCGGATTAATTTTAGGACAAGCTAGAATTCAAAACACATGCGTTTATATAACTTAATCCATTGGCCCACGCCGTATTTGACACTTCCTGGAGAATGCTGATCCAATCGCCGCCTTCCACCGTGACAGCAAACAACCAACGTGCAGTTGATGTCGGCATATTTGTACATAAGACTGTAGATTCTAGCCTGCAGGTCATTGAACTCGCGATTTTTTTCCCGGTCTCTACCTATTGCGTAAGTAGCCGCCTGGCAAGTCTGTTACCAGGCGCTGATTGGTGGACGGCGTTACGCCATGTTGTCGGCAAGTGACGCCACTTTGCTGGCATGTGTGCCTGGAGTTGAGAAGCTGCTGTTTCCCTCCTGTCTTCTCAGGTGTTCTCTGGCCCTACCGTGTCTATACGTCGCAATGTACACTGACATGCCCAAAGTCATGGGATATTAGAACGTAAAGATGATGTCCGGTTTTGGCTATTTTCCCCAGGTTCCTTGCATTTACCGGTTTCTTTCTCTTTAGTCAGCTTATTGGTTCACAAACTACCCGGTTATGTGCAAGGACGTCAATCTGCGTTGGCACACATGTATTGTAAATTTGTTCATATGTTATTCGCACCTTTTATAACTTGTCAGGTTAAATAAAGAAACTATTAAATCAAAATCAATAAAATGACGTCCGGTGACGCTAGGTGTCGGAAGTTCCCGGAGCTACCGCAGCGGCGCTCTGGCATCGCGTGAGCTGGTCGTGACGTTGCGTTGAAGTCCTCCGTGGACCTCACGCGCGCCCACAACGACGGGATATTCCAACAGGATGATGCACCGCGTCGTCGGCTCGAGTTGTCCAGGCTTGGCTCCGAGAGCGTTCTGGGGAGTTTCAACGACCGCTGTGGCCAGCTCGTCCGCCCGATGCGAACCCCGTCGAGCATTCGTGGCACGTGGTGGCGAGGTCCATTCGCAGCGGAGATCCTGCACCTACGAGCAGTAGGGAACTGTGGGTAGCTATCCAGACGGCAAGAGTCTACATCTCTCCACAGATGTTCCGTCCGTTTGTGGAATAGATGCTGCGACAACGTGTTGCTGCAGTTCGCCGGGCTTTAGGAGGGCCTACAGGATACTAGAACCTGCATACCACGACTTCTGGCATGTCTGTGTAGTTTCCATCCAATACAAACTACACTGAGGATTATGGAGAATTTATACAATTTGATGATGACACCTCGACACCTAAATATTTCCTACCTTCCCAACCAACATTTCAGTAGTTTACCGTTTTGCACGATAAAAATAATGAAGTTGGTGAAAGTAAAATAGGACAACAAACTAATTTAAATTTAAAACAATACTTCACAATGTGCACAGTAAAAATTCTCCGTATCTGCAACAAACGTGTTTGAAGACCTAGAAACTTCTCTTTATTCACGATGTTATATTTGGTAAATTTGCGGTATTTGTTTACTTAGAAATTTGTGTCAGCTTTTTAGTTGTTACAAATGTTCAGAAAATAGCGCGTAACATCAATGTTTGTCTCAATTCCAGAGAATGTCATTCATTCTGCGGATCGCTGAGAGCTTTGTACCTGTAGCTACCTTGAAAAGGTTTCTTGCATATTAGAACATGTATAAGTTTTCGAAGAATTATAATTATTCTGGTATTATTAGAGAAATGCACTAGGACAGGACTTGAAAGTGTATAAAATTTAATATAAAAAGATTTTAAGCCAAAACGTTTAACTTTTTGGTTTGTAGAAAATTTTAACTAAAAAAAATTGTAACTCTAAGTTACCATTTTATTTTCCTTTTGTATTCTTGGAAAATGTTTGGCAAGTAATTCCCAGAGTTTAATTTGTGATATTAAACGTAAATTTTGTATTACTGAAAAATAGTCTAATAGCCACCAGTTTTAATTCTGATGTTTTATAGATAACTTATTATCCTTCATGAAGAACGAGGTATTTAAATAAATACTAATGAATCAGATAATTAAGAGTTATACGATTGAAATCAGTGTTTCAATTCGCGGCGTGTGTTTGGCGCCACAGTATAGAAGTACGCACATTATTACCTAACGTATGCGATCTAAAGTGTGAGAAATACACTAATTATATAAACATGTTTTTAAATTATTTAAAATATTTATCTCTAGGACTTGTTCACGTATCCGCTTATAATATTTTTGGTTCTTAAGGAATATATTATCAGATAATAAACTTTCAACAAAAATTGTGTCCAGAAAAAGTTAAAATGTAAATGAGTTGAATATTTCATCACGCGCGATATAACTCCATTGTGTCTGTAAATAATATATATGTAATAATAATTATTCTCTTATTGCGTGTGTACGCGCCATCCAACAAGTTTCCCGGCAGTTTACTGCTGATACGAAATAAGAATTAATAAGCAAAAGTAGACCTTATCACTCATCAGAAAAATTAAAATTGTAACTGCATGGCATTCGTAAATCTTGGTTCTCGTACTCCTTGATAAACTCGAATAGTATTTATACCGCAGGAAATAAAAAAAAAAGAGATAAGTCGAAGCTGTGTTGTATTTGTTTTCCGTTGATGGTTATTAATGGGAATCCGCATTTGTACNAAAAAAAAGAGATAAGTCGAAGCTGTGTTGTATTTGTTTTCCGTTGATGGTTATTAATGGGAATCCGCATTTGTACAAAAGTCTTCTAGAGATGACAGAGTAATACGTCAAAAGAAAAATTAATTTGCCTGTGTTCTTTGTCCAACTACGACGTCTAGGGATTGCCGCTCATGGGAAAAAAATATACCTTCCCAAAAATATTGTAAGATATTCACTGATGTTTTTATTTCTGATACGTTTTATTTTTACGTATAGACTGTTCATGGTTTCTTCACTCTTTTTGAATCAAACCTTCGAAAAATCTTCCTAAGTATGCCATGTAAGGTTTTTTTCCTTAAATATGCCGCATCACAATTGTTATATACTTTTGTTAACATAAAAGTACCTTATTTTTAGTTCATGTAACTTTTACTCCTATTCTTTCTATAAATAATAATGTTTCATTCATAATCGATGTAGATGAAAACAGAGAGAAAATAGGTGTGTAGGTAATAAATAGTAATAAATGGTTCTTCTACNAAAAAAAAGAGATAAGTCGAAGCTGTGTTGTATTTGTTTTCCGTTGATGGTTATTAATGGGAATCCGCATTTGTATAAAAGTCTTCTAGAGATGACAGAGTAATACGTCAAAAGAAAAATTAATTTGCCTGTGTTCTTTGTCCAACTACGACGTCTAGGGATTGCCGCTCATGGGAAAAAAATATATCTTCCCAAAAATATTGTAAGATATTCACTGATGTTTTTATTTCTGATACGTTTTATTTTTACGTATAGACTGTTCATGGTTTCTTCACTCTTTTTGAATCAAACCTTGGAAAAATCTTCCTAAGTATGCCATGTAAGGTTTTTTTCCTTAAATATGCCGCATCACAATTGTTATATACTTTTGTTAACATAAAAGTACCTTATTTTTAGTTCATGTAACTTTTACTCCTATTCTTTCTATAAATAATAATGTTTAATTCATAATCGATGTAGATGAAAACAGAGAGAAAATAGGTGTGTAGGTAATAAATAGTAATAAATGGTTCTTCTACAAAATGTAATTACACTGGATGTGCACCAATACGGTGCGTTGTCCCTTTTGATGTAATTTTCCAGACGTGTTTGAGCTTTGTTTGCACGAGGCGGAGGAATATCTTGGAAGCGGAACTTGAGGTATTCAGGAAAGTTGGAAGTAATCGAGCATGGTCTATAGTTCATGTTTCCCCTCGAAACACTTGTCTTATTTCCTCGTCAGTTTTCTACAGAGGTACCGTAATTTTCTGCAGTACTTCAAAACTAAATTACCTGGAATGTTGTTCCACGTTATTACAAATTAGATTGTTGTTTATAAAACAAGGGTACGGTTTCGCATTAAACTCGTTAGTTTCAGAAGACTCTAGTGTTTATACGCCCTTGCCTAAATTAAATTTCCAATTTATATTTTGTTGTGATATTGCGTGTAAAATAGCCTTATGGTCTAAAACACACATGGAAAATTATACCGTAATTATTAATGCAAGATAAACAAACAATTATAAGAATCTTTGCACAAATGCTATGATAAAAATTTGGGCAACGATATTTTAATGCTAAAATGCTTCGGATGTGACATATTTTTAGTAGTAACAGTATTTTTTTTTTTCATTTATTTATGACTTATTTTTGGTGGAGCGGTTTCGGAACAAAATCCATTTTCTTCCACAGAACCGCATATTTATAATACGAAATAATNCTTATTTTTGGTGGAGCGGTTTCGGAACAAAATCCATTTTCTTCCACAGAACCGCATATTTATAATACGAAATAATATTAAGATAAAAAAATTCATTAAACACATAGACATGTGACACAAAAGGTAATGACTAGGAACTAAGAGCGCGACCANATTAAGATAAAAAAATTCATTAAACACATAGACATGTGACACAAAAGGTAATGACTAGGAACTAAGAGCGCGACCACATACCGAAACAACTATTGCATTGGATAAACAGAGCCGCGGAGAGCAATCACTGATGAGCCGGCGTAGACAGATATTAGTATACTGAAGGTTTGAAGTTCTCGACCGACTGCACTCGCGTGAGATGCAGTTCCAGGAAGTTCCACAGGTGACCGCTATTGATTGTGAACGAGCTGGAGTAGAAATTAGTTCTGTGTTGGGGAATGTCAAGTTTACTTTCCGCAAGAGAACGAGTTTCGTTATTGCGACAGGAAGATTGAAATTGAAAACGCGAGGCAAGGTTGACTTTGTTTGAAAAAATTGCATCGAGGAACTACTGTACGTACACGTCGCACTACTAAACCGCTACAGAAGCTCCAGGAGCTTTTTTTTAAAAATGTAATTTAATCAGACAGTTTCTCTATCAGCGCATGTCAGGAATTTCCTGCTATATGCATTCTCTGCAGACCGTAAATATGACGCAGTAATATTAAACACATTTTATGTGATAACAATTCTACCATATATTCAAATAAGAAGAAAACGTGTTTTCTCCGAAGTCTCCATTCCCGACTGTGGGCTTTCTTCTGTCAGATTGACCCGTTTCACCGTGTCCACGCTCATGCNTTCTCCGAAGTCTCCATTCCCGACTGTGGGCTTTCTTCTGTCAGATTGACCCGTTTCACCGTGTCCACGCTCATGAGCACGTTGCAAATGAATGATACTTATGAGCGGTGCTGTAGGCAGTAAGGCATCAGCACACACATTCTTCCTTGCGGCTTTTCTGGTTTGTGGAATATCCTACACTTTCTTGCCGCGAATGGTCGATGCCGATATCGTCGAGTACGTAGCTAGTTGTTTACTGTTTGCGACACAAGTACAGCGCNTTCTCCGAAGTCTCCATTCCCGACTGTGGGCTTTCTTCTGTCAGATTGACCCGTTTCACCGTGTCCACGCTCATGCGCACGTTGCAAATGAATGATACTTATGAGCGGTGCTGTAGGCAGTAAGGCATCAGCACACACATTCTTCCTTGCGGCTTTTCTGGTTTGTGGAATATCCTACACTTCCTTGCCGCGAATGGTCGATGCCGATATCGTCGAGTACGTAGCTAGTTGTTTACTGTTTGCGACACAAGTACAGCGCGTAACAAAACATTGCGTGATTGCAACACTTGAACTCGTAAATCAGTGTGTGACCGAACGGGTTAAGTAACTCAGCAGTATATTTGAAAACATGAGTTTATTTCTGCCATCTTCAGAATCATTGCTTGTTTATGCCTGCGAGTTTTTCACCTTGCACAAGTCTTAAATATCTCACATACCGTGTTATATTTAAGCCAACAGTTCTTGTACAAACGAAGCAATCGTGACACGGCACCCTAAGCCTCGATCCGAAGCAGCGGATATAACGTACAACGAGAAAAAAAATTTCGTTAGACATTATTCTGTTACACATTAAGAGGATAACTTTTTATACGTTTTGGTCATGTTATATCGTTTTCCGTTGTAATAGGAAAACAAATATCATAAAATATGTGTGTCAGTGGTAAATTTTTTTTTTCAAAAAAGGAGTTAATATGTTATATTAATTTTAATTTTATGTTTTTATTTCGTAGATATGTATACAAAAAATAAAGAGGTAAGGGGGAAAAGAGGAAAAATGGAAAAGAGGGAAAAGGGAAAAGAGGGAAGGGCATTCTAGTTGGTAGTGTTATAAGNGGGAAAAGAGGGAAGGGCATTCTAGTTGGTAGTGTTATAAGAACAAAATGATGAAAGGTTTCTTGGAAATTTTATGTACGGTTCGCCTGCATTTCAATTTTAACATTCAAGATAAAACTTTACATCACAATAGCTAAATGTTGCTAAAAGTAAGGAGCTGAGGTAGAAGATGTAATAAAGACGAGTGGCTACGGTGGAACACGGAACGCTCACAGAAATAATAAAANCTAACTAATGTGTGGGGCTGGAAATATAAACATATATAAAGACACAAAAAAGGCATGTACACCTTGTGTGAAAAATCCTGAGTCTCCGATACTTTCCTACATCCAAAAATCACTTTTTGCTGAGAAATTCGCCGAATTTTGGTGTCTATAGGCCGGAAAATAAACCAAATAACTCCCGAACCTGACACCGAGTCCAACATTATACTGCAAACATAAAATATTGAACACTGTTTCCCTTTCCCGGCTGTCTCAGGACACCATGAAGCGAGTATAGATCGANTAACTAATGTGTGGGGCTGGAAATATAAACATATATAAAGACACAAAAAAGGCATGTACACCTTGTGTGAAAAATTCTGAGTCTCCGATACTTTCCTACATCCAAAAATCACTTTTTGCTGAGAAATTCGCCGAATTTTGGTGTCTATAGGCCAGAAAATAAACCAAATAACTCCCGAACCTGACACCGAGTCCAACTGCAAACATAAAATATTGAACACTGTTTCCCTTTCCCGGCTGTCTCAGGACACCATGAAGCGAGTATAGATCGACTCCACAAAACCACCTTGTTTGCCCCTTTACTTTTCTTCCAGTTCAACCACAGCTGATGAGTCTATAACCCGGTCATACTTAACGTTTTTTTTTCTTTTCTTCTGTATCAAACATTTATATTCAACACCTATTAACACCCGCATACATATCATGTAGGTCTTTTCATACGCACTTTCCGTCATGCAACACACCTGCTATGGGTTGCTCTTATTGTAGCAACGATTTACTCCTATTGAAAACAACTTCAGCGCTCAAAGTTTTTTATGGATACTAGTCTTTATTCTTGACCGCGCACTTACTATTTTTTTTTTCTGTTTTCGCACATGAAATTCCACCCCAATCAAGGTCAGTCAACCAATATACAGTGTCTGTAACTGCTACATAACTTTAGTCTAATTACAATACAGTTTCAACGCACAATAACATCATACAATAAACATTAAATTACCATTACATATACACAACCAATATCTAACAGTATATAACCAGTACCAGTATGACAGTTCATATCAGGGGACACCTGAGTGTCACAATATGAAAGTGCTTGTATTTTGACAATTAACATACAAAGTAAACACGTTCACCATGTGACATTGACAGTTGTGTTGGTGTGGGGTAGGTCAGTGTTGGGTACATGCGCAGAAGACAATAGTCTGCCTACTTCATGTTTAGTCTGTCTTCCAACATGCTGTTTGCCAGCGACGCCATTTTGGCGGCGTGTGCGGTGGAGTTCGCGGTACTTGCGACTGTTTTACATCTGCATTCTTACGTACTCTGTGCCACTGTCATTGAGACACGTTGAATACTGATTGCTTGAAGACCGTGACAATGCGTGGGTCCGTGCGAAGTGGGGAGTGTTGAGTGTCCCGACTGCCTGGCGGTTGAACTGCGTTCCAGATGTTTTAAATCTTTTTTTTTTTTACTAAACTATTAAACGCACCCCCGGTATGTTCAGCTACGAAAAGACATCACACCCCAAACGAGGAAGGGATGGTTCTTAAAAGTTACCACGCAAGCTGTAAATATAATTTTGGATCCATCTTAGATAGTTAAAAACGGTTTTTTTTTTTCATATTGCCGTATCTTAAAATATACCAGCCGGACACAAACCAAACTACGATAGGAGCATTTATCGAACTTTGCTACAGATTTATCATCAGTGGTTTCAGTATACAGGCTTGTAGTATGTCGGCACCTGTACGGATGTGTTCGTGTTTGATTGTATTTGCAGCAGTTGTTTCTGATACTATGGATTATAGTCTGGACAGCAAACAACGTCTCCCACCATGTGAGGGACTCCACCTTATTGCATGCCTTTCTCTGCTGTGATCGATGTACATCTGTCTTCCTGTACAATGTCCAGTATATAGACCATTATGCATTAAAGGTTTCAGATTGAAGTGAATGTTAATGCAAGTGAAACCAGGGTTGTAGTATATTCGCGGTATCTTCGCTCATTTTTAATCAAACATTTGAATATTCGTCCCATGGATGACGTGTTTGGTTGTTTCTTAAATACGTCATATATCACAAGCGTTTTATACTTCGGTTAACACAAAAGTATCTTATTTCTGGTTAAAATGAAATTTTATTAATATTTTATCTGTAAATAACAATAAATAATTTGCTATGTATCACAAGTATTAACATACAATTATTCCAACAAGTGTCATTACCTTTCCAAAAAATTTTATTAGTAAAAATAGNATTGGTTGTTTCTTAAATACGTCATATATCACAAGCGTTTTATACTTCGGTTAACACAAAAGTATCTTATTTCTGGTTAAAATGAAATTTTATTAATATTTTATCTGTAAATAACAATAAATAATTTGCGATGTATCACAAGTATTAACATACAATTATTCCAACAAGTGTCATTACCTTTCCAAAAAATTTTATTAGTAAAATTAGAGAACACTTTCAAAAATCATTCCACACATAATATTTCTCTTCTCGATCTACATCCATTTCTCATATCAACATAAAATTTTTTTTTAAAATGAATATCGTGCTTATTATGCAAGAGCAAGGCCCTTTACCACTCCGATATATTTCAAGGGCAATCATGAACTTTAAGAAATATGCTGACGTANAAATTTTTTTTAATGAATATCTTGCTTATGCAAGAGCAAGGCCCTTTACCACTCCGATATATTTCAAGGGCAATCATGAACTTTAAGAAATATGCTGACGTATCCCGGGGGCGCCCTAAAGTCTGCCAAAGCCCCGCAACATGAAAGCTACAAAATAGGAACGCACACGGAAATACATATTAAAAACACACGTAAAATATTAATTGAAATAATTCAAACACAAGCGTAAGTAATTAATACTGAATTAATAGCTAGGAAAACAGTTGGGTGCAAAAGTATTATGTAATATCAAACGGCAACGCGGACGGCAGTTCGGGGCGATCCAAGTCTTCCGTGAGCACTTGGAAACAGAGCAAGGCAGTTGGTAGGTAAATATACATATTCGATATTATCCCTCAATTTTAACTGACGGGCAACCACAACCATGCCGGGTAAGTTAGCCGAAACCATAAATCACCCATGCCTAGAGACCTGAAAAATTCGCAGATTCATTTCGGGACAAGCTAGAATTCGAAACACGTGTGTTTATAAAACTTCAGCCATTGGTCCGCACGGTGTTTGTCACCTCCCGTAGAATGATGGTCCAATCGTCACCTTCTACTACGATAGCAAACAACAAATGAGCAGTTGCTATCGGCATATTTGTACATAAGACTGGAGAGGCTAGCCTGCAGGTCATTGAACTCGCGAATTTTTTCTGGTCTCTATCCATGCCTTATCCCAATACAAAACACTAAAAAGGCAACTTAGCTGAATTCAGCCTCTACCCGGCGTCTAACTAACGCAATAATAATCTGGAGTACATTTTAGCCAACTTTAATTCTCTTGTCAGAACTTATTAAATCAGAGTGAAAATCGGTGTGTAACTTTTTTGGCTTCCAGGTAGTCGGCGTAGGTTTAGTGAGTTTGAGTGAAGAGATTTGGGTTGCATTGGGGTCTTGGGAGTCGACGAGGGTGAAGCGAGGTGAGCATGGAGCAGCGTCTGAATGAAAGGGCGGGGGGAAACGGGAGATCCTCGAGAAAACCCTCCGACCAGCGGCATCGTCTGGCACGATTCCCACATGCGAAAATCCGGAGTGAACCGGCTGGGGATAGAACCCGGTTCGCCTTGGTGGGAGGCGAGCAGGCTAACCACTCAGCCACCGCGGCCCGCGCGTAGGTTTGTTTTGAACTATTTTGTCGTCTCCTAATTGCATGCGAATTTCAGCAGGTGGATGCTGTTGACTCTGAAATGCTGATCCTGCTCGTTATATCTGCATCTATCTTCTTGCGGGTGTTTTCTTTGAAGCGAAATCAGGTTGAGTTGTTTGATGTAATTGCATACCGGAGGAGACACTTGCGTAATATTTACCTCATTATGCTACATATGCCGATTGACTTGCAAAACATGTGTAAACATAGCTCCCGAATTTACTTGTTCTGTGAACGAGAAGGCGTGTGAATTTCATTTCTTATTTCCTGTCCTTCGACACTGCAGGCACTCAGGTCCCATAAGATTATCAGTCTAATATTACGGTTTTTATTTACATTCACTTCCCAATGCAAATAATCCCACGTTCTTAACAACTGACTAATTTCTATTTAATTCTTTTGAAAAAAAATAGAGGGGTAAATAACATATTGAACCATCACCGCAACTGATATTCCACCGCACAATTATGTAATAAAGCCCGTTCAAATGTAAATTCTGGATACTTTTCTTGTCAGTTCGTTCGACTTGAAATTTTTGTTGACCTGCAAAACTTGTCCGATTTTCGCTGGTTTTGTTTCTTTTGTAAAATAGATCGGGAAACTAGAACAAGTTTACTTTTTATAAAATTAGTAAAAAGGTTTAAGTGGGCGGGCCAGTGGCGCCATTTTGCTGGCGCGTACGGCCGCAGTTCGCGGTATGAGCGGCCGTTTGACCTCTGTATTGTTAACGCTCTGACTGCTGTCGACGTAATATTACATAGCCTGAATTTAACTGCGTTGTATGGAGTTTGCTGTGACATTACGACTTCTGCAGTGTTTGAAGACACTGGCGATGAACTATTACTTCGCTGGCAGTGTTCATAAGGTTCTCTGCGACGTAATAATTACGTCGTCAACACGCAACGTGTACGTCACTTGAATCAACAGGACGGATTGTACATTATAATACGTAGGAAAGAACATGTCATTGGGACACTTTCAACTCGGCATTGTATTAGCAGAGAGCCGACCAGTAATGAACGTGGAACAGTATAAAATGTCCGGAGTTGTGTGAACCGGTAGGAGAGTTGTAAATGGGAACGGAGAGTCAAACAGAACTGATGGTCGCGCAGTCGTGCATAAAAGTGAATTACTTGTAGCATGTCTTATTTGTGCGTTAATATGTACCACACTCAAAGTGTTGAGTATTTTGTGCCCGTTATTCACTTAGAAACCGGTTAAACGTTCCAAAATGTGTGCATTCAGTCATGAAAGGAAATACCACAGTGTTCTGAAATGTAGGGCGTACTTGCTGAATAGCCCTTACAAAGACTTACTTTTACGACGAAAACTACAAAAATGTAATATATGAATTATTACTAACGAAATTATAATTTATAAATAAGCAGTGATAATTCACACGGTCATTCTTTTATTTTTTTACAGCGGCTAGAACTTTAGAGAGCCTCCGATTAAACAAAGCCAGAAAAGACTATAAATTTTAGCACCTACTTTTCAACACAATCTTTACATTTACAATTAAATAGCAGGTCGTTAAATTAATTTCCACCATTCTTGTTTATAACTCATGAATCTCTGTGTTATGCGCGGCTTTCAAGAAACGTCTGTGGTGGCTAAACTTCCCTTTCCTTTGTTTAAAACTACGAAAATTTATTCTTCATTAATTCATTTTTGCCTACTGGAACGAAATGACAAAAGCTTCACGCTTGAGGAGAGAAACGTGCAGATAATCCAAGATTATTATAATTTATAAAGCTGTTGTTCCACGCAAATAATGACCTTTTTTCTTCTTTTGACGCCTTTGAAAATTATTCCTTAGGAAATACAAACAGAATTTGAACTCTTTCACGAATTTTCCTTATCGTCTTGCCACAAGAAAAATTTACATTTGAAGTGTAAATTATTTTATACACTTATAAAATACTAGGTACAGTTGCAATAATTACACGTCATATTACTATTCTCAGTCACTTTCAGATTTTATCAATCTCAGACTTTGTAAGGAAAACCTGTTGTTATTTCCAGCAACTGGACAACAGTAAATCTGGAAATGCATGCAACGTGCCCACGGTACCGTTTCTAACTTGCATGTTGCCTCGAGAGCCGTACGCCTGTGACTGTTACGCCAACGCAACGGTTTGTTTCCCTTTAATGTACACGCGATTATTACGTCATAAGAATTGACAAACACCCATGGATGACAGCACCTTTGTAGGTTAATACTTTGAGGTGAGCGGACACTTACAAGACAACCAAGACAAGTTAGACGCGAGTTACTTATATCCACAACTGCAGGAACACAGGTTCTATTGGCCTCCGTGTTCCCACTCACTGCCGTTCTATTGGCCAACATGACAGTGGACACGCCTTCTGTGCTCTACAACATTCGTTATTGGCCGGTCATCAGCCACTAAGACGCTGAGTTGGTTATGTCCCAATCAAATGTCTCTATTTGTGTAAGATGTTACAATCACACCTTTGTAACTGGCAACTGTATGGCGCCATTTACACGCGTGAGTGATTTACTGAAGATTGGTTGATAAACAGATGAGCCTTTACAATTGGCTAAAAGAGTCACCGGGGGCGTGTCACGCAAGTTTTTGACCAATGGCAGAAATGAAACTAGCGTACATCATCTTGAAGTTTAGTTTACACCTATAGTCATAGATAGAGACCTGAACATTTCGTGTTGTTATTTAAGGACAGACTGAACTCCAAGTTATCACAAATGGTTACCTAACAATTTTTGTTTGGCGAAAAGATATAGAACTACTTTCCCTCCATCGTTACCAACTTTACTGGGCGCATGTCACTCAGTGCGCCTGCTAAAATATATACAGGTAGGAGCAGTGACTTTTTTCTAAGGTTGTTTTCAAAAGTGCTCACTTTATCGTGAACATCTTTTAACATACTCCGTGAGATTATCAACCACGGGAGAAATATGCAGAAAACGTGTACGTGGGGTTCAAGATCATGCTGTATTTTCCTGTATCGCAGCAAAGCCTAGGTAAGCACACAGAGCCGAAAAGACGCGGTGGTTCATTTGATGTAGGCGTACCCGTGTCCTGATTGGCTGTGCGAGGCTCTGGGAACGGGCGTTGCGTCTCATTGGCTACCGCGTGCTGCGAAAGGTCCCCTATTGGCCGAGCAGCCGGCTGGCAAGTAGGATGCCAGGCGCTGATTGGAGAAATGCGTTCCGACATGTCGCCGGCCAGTGACGTCACTTTGCTGGCTTTCGCAGCTGGAGTTCGCGATGTAAGCGCATGTTTCGCCTCTGCATTCTTATGTGCTCTGTGTGGAAGTATAGTCCATTCACGGTACCTTTCAACTTTTCTGAAACCCTGCTAAAGTTAACCGAGCCCAGGAAATCACACCCAAGGGAACATGCACCGCATCCATGCGCATTCAGTGTAATTATATTTTGCATAAGAACTATTTATTACCAGGGATTACCAACACAACTTCTTTCTCTCTGATTTCATTCATATTAGTTATAAAAGATGTATTGCAATTTACAGATAAAATATACGTACAAGTTAAATTTAACAATAAAACAAGGTACTTTTATTTCAACACAAGTATAAAACGCTTGTGGAACATTACGTATTTGGGAAATAAACAAACGCCTCGTGCGTGGCGTGATTTTTCAAAGGTTTGTATTCAAAATGTTGCGAAGAAACAGCGAATGGACTGTACGCTAGTGATGCAACGAATATTCGCATTCGCATTCGCGAATATTCGCATGTTTTTGAACATTCGCATTCTCATTCGCATTCGCAAAAATGATGCCAATATTTTGCGAATGTATTTGGCAATGAAAAATGAAAATGTTTATTAAATAATAATGCAACTGCTATAATTAAGACATTTTTATTTATTAACATATTTTTTATGTATAAGAGTGTGTATTTTAATGATATTTGGGAAACAGCCTTGTAGTTATTCACTAGATTTCATAACAGAAACACACTCTTGATATTCTTTGCTTCTTATTTACCTAAGCAAAATAAAATTAAGGCAGGTAATTTCTTAAAACTTCTGAAATATATTATAACACAACTGTATGATCAAATACCATTGAACTGCTTTAACACAAAGCAATGGAATAAGATATAACCCAACCTTTTTAATTATACACATCAACTTTAAAAGTTAATTTGTATAATTAAAAATTATAAATTAAAATATAATTATAAATATAATTAAATATAATATAATTATATAAAATATTATATAAAAATATAATTAAAAATTATAAAAAAAGATCCCTGGACGTGCAGTTCTCTCCTCGTCGCTCGTCGTTCCTCGTATCTGACTCTCTCGTGACTCCGGCGTAACTCCCGACTCCGTCGTAACTGTCTTGTCGCTGCTGCTTCGTCGTAAACGTCTCGTAACTCTCACATAACTGACCTCAACTGTCCTTCACTCTCGCGTAACTCTCTTAACTGTCGCGTAACTGACATAACTGTCCTCAATGGCTCCTGTATATATACGTTTCTGTTCTATTTTCCATAGAACTCGGGACTTACCCTCTCGTGTTTGCGGTGGGATAGGGGCAGGCGGGGTGCACTGTTTTTCCCCGATTTGTAATTTCTTGTGGCGAGGGGCGATAATATGCCCGGGACTCCCCGCGTTCGCAGCATCACGTCGTAACTCAGGCAACATGACAGGTGCAGTTGGTTCGAGCTCGGGGATTTCTCTGGTCGTTAGGCCATCGGTTTACGGCGTGGGTAAGAATAGCATCGCCACTACTGGTAGGTATGAGCGGTACGCGTCAAGGTAACCTCAAACTAAATCTTTACGAAAACATTATTAGCAGCTAACTTCATTCAGTAAGCCAGCAATCACGATTTGTTTACTTTGTTCAGAGTCGGGGCATATGGGCTACTCTCGGTTTTAACATGGCCGCCCGGCGGGCCAGTTCTAAACGCGCGATATAATTCGAGTTCGTAGGCGCACGCTTTTGGCGTCATATTTGAAAAACCAACATTCGCATTCGCATTCGCGAATGTCGGAGGTGAATATTCGCATTCGCCTTCGCGAATGTGGAAAATTCGACATTCGTTGCATCACTACTGTACGCATTAGCTTGGAAACCAGTGTCCCAGTGTCACCAACTTCCCTGTGTCACAGGCGCGAGTAAGTTGGTCACGTAGCTGTTGGGAACCGTGTCTTTAGGCAAAACGAGTTCCCTACCATTCCGCGACAAGCAGCGATCCTGGACGAGGACCGCCTATAAAGACTGGAGAACTCCATTAAGATGGATCCACAACCTCTGATTAGCGTACGTACGTACGTATGAACAAAAGTAGAACAATGCGTAAATACATGCGTGCATTCACATTCACACTTAACGTAGGTACGTACGTCGAAAAGAAAGACAGAGTGGTTCTACTTACTCCGTATGTACATACTGCTGAACTCTCAACCAATCAGAATGTATGATTAAATAACAATATAATAATTTTTACTTAAACTATTCACGTAAAGACATACATACACGAAATTACCCTTTTTCTTTGGCCAATGTTGAAAATCGCACCACGCTTTGCACAAATCCTGCAAAAAACAAAACACGAAATAAAAATCTCGCTTCGGAAGGTTACGTTTTTGTTTGAATGCCTTGCCAACACAAAACGCGCACGCGTTGATAAGAGATCGCGAATCCACTTTTATCGCAGAGGCGGGGCCTGAAGCCACCAAAGACTCTCCTTCAAATATTTATATCGTGAAAGCAATATAAAAACAATGTTTGCTGCGAGGCCCCTGCTGTCAAAGCCCTTCCTGACGTCACTTGTAATAGTACGCGTTCATGCTAAGTCGCGCATAAAGGCGTAAGCTCCGTAATATCCTCAATCTCCCCCTTCTTCACACTCGCGACCCTTCCCAAAAACCAATTTTTCGGAGAAAGTAAATACATTGGCTTCCCGGAGTCAGCGACGCTACAAGAATAATTTTTACAATTGATTTTTTTTGTATCAAACACACTTACGTTTTCGTGTATTCCATTCCAACCCCGTCTTTATAAAGTTTTCTCCACGGCCCTTGGGGTGAAAAAAAAATTTTCCTTAATTAGGGCCAGTGACTTTTCGCGTAAAAATCGGAGCACACAGTAGACTTCAACACTATATACACACCTCAGCTGTTGTTATACCTCCAATGACTGCTGGTGCCGTGTCCGTCTTTGACCAAGCCCCTCAGGACTAAGTAACTCCGGCACTGAACCTTCGTGATTCGTGCGCAAACGGTTAACACGGGCCACAACATTTTTTAAGCCAATCAAAGAAGCGGGACGACCCTACAGTGCTTTGGACTGTATCTTGTCTTGAAATCTTTTCGCGAAATATCACTGCCCTTAACCTTAATAAACGTCAGTAGAAAAATTTGTACTTGTGTCAATAACACTTATTCAAACTTGGAAGAAAATCTTAACACAGAAAGGCACTGGTACTTTATATCTCGCGTTGCCTGCTTCTAAAAAATTGTTCGTTATTTTTTACCACTTAATTTAACCACTTTGATAATATAATTATTGTAATTATAAGGCGATAACTACGTAGTTATTTACGAAAGTATTGTTATTTTACGCTTTTTATGGACAGGATTATTATGGGCTGTTAACGGTAAACTGGGCACTTTTGAAAGTCCTACTAAGATCTACTTGTATGTACGTCGTGTATTCTTCCACCATTGCCATGAGCCTGGTCACGTTATCCATGCGTTAGTCAAGTGAAACCGCGAAATTTTAAGGAAAGCAGATATTTAACAAATTGGTTTGTTCCTTGCACTTATACGCGTTAAAAAAAATCGGAACTCAAAAGAAATCCTTTTAGTGTTCACGGATGTTTACCTAACGCTTTTAATTCAACGTTAAGATATGGAGCTACTTTCCTTCCGTCGTTACCAACTTTACTGCGCGCATTTCAGTTTGCGTGACCGTTAAGTCGTACTCAGAGAGGGGCAGTGATATTTTTCAAAGGTTGAATTCGAAAGTACTCAATTAACCATGAACTACCTGTAATATGTGTTGTCTTCGTAAATTTATAAACACATT
Organism: Clitarchus hookeri; assembly: GCA_002778355.1. NCBI lineage: Eukaryota > Metazoa > Arthropoda > Insecta > Phasmatodea > Phasmatidae > Clitarchus > Clitarchus hookeri. Next base: position 1,223,461 of record NQII01000161.1, read on the forward strand.
TTCACACTTGGCATTTTGAAATTTAAATTGAAAAATAGCACACTAAAATTACAAAGAAGGTAACTTTTTTTGTTAATCGGGTTTCCATAAGTCGTAATTAGCGTATTTCATTAGATGGTTTTTTTTCCACGTAGCTCGTTGCTATATTTTAAAACATCATTGTTATAAAACCCTTTAATGCCAGGTTTTCCCTTATGAAACTCGGGATTGTCAATATGATAACAGCGTGTCGCACATGAAATAACAAAGCAAAGTAAACCAACATTTCACGTAAACGAGTAATTTGACAAATAACAAGAACATGTGTCATTTTGAATTTTTTTTTATCAACTTACAGCAAGAGTTTTGCATCGGTGCATGATCAATATGAAAGTTTATTCAAAAACATATCGCTGCAACCACTTCGATATCAAGAAACAAGGACATGCCATAACATGCCATTTCGTCTTAAAACCTTCAGCTGTTATGTGTTTTTGAATGCCCCTGAACGACGACAATGCCTTAATAAGGGAGCACTATACATTGAGGAATGGGGAAGGAATCGGCCAGGGCCAGGAACCATCCACGCATTCAACTGAAGTAATTTTGGAAAAAACATGGAAAACATAGATAACAATGACCAGAATGGGAGTCAAACCCAAGCCCTCCCGAATGCGAGACCAGTTACGACTGCCAAACCTCGCTCGATTTTACACTCAGAAATAGGTTTTGTTGAATAAAACAAAAAGTTTTTTGTGCAATAAATTAAATTGTTTTTATAGATGCAATTAAATGTTTTGTTGTTGAGATCAAATTATTTTGTTTTTCTTATTTGGTTGCCCAAACATGTAAGATTTTTCGGCGGAAATGAATATTTACTTGGCTCTACGTGCATAAAACAGTTTCGGTTAGTATACAGAAAAATTTTAAGTCTGCCCGTGATTCGAACGCATATAGAATATCGCTGCATATAAGATCTATCAACCTCAGCCACAGTGATTACTGGTTGAACGGCTATGTTCTTAAATATATAGGATGATTCTAAAATCACGGAACAAACATTGAGGGGTCGTGGAGCTCACTAGAATAAACAATTATTGTATAGGAATATATGGGCGGGAGTGACGAGTTGAGGCACAAACACAAAAATAACACACGAAATCCAACACATTGTTTATTTACAACATCCCCGCTAAATGCCTTCTTACAGCAATGTCTATAATAATTGCTCAAAATTGCTACCACTGACAGTAATGCAAGCTTGGTAGCGTCGGTGGAGTGATTGGCGAACAGATTCAAATACGCCGGGTATTTCACGCACACCACCATTGTCAGCCAATCACGCTATATGTAGAGGTCGCCAAGCATGCGTGACTGTTGGTGGATGCATTTCCAGCAACTGTTTTAACATTTTCTGTACGGAATCACTCGTTAAGTATGCTGCTAATGAACATTTTATGTTTCCGTTAATGTGTTATGTGTTTGTGTTTGTGCCTGAACGCGTCACTTCCGCCCATATATTCCTATACAATAATTGTTTGTTTTAGTGAGCTCTACCACCCCTAAATGTTTGTCCCATGATTTTAGAATCATCCTGTATATAAGTCAAATTACTGGACAACGTGCGTAAACAAATCTCAAATTTTACATTTTTACCATTTTCTTTCCTGTTAAACTTGCTTTATTAGGATTTTATACCATTATTAAGCATCAATAAATACACTAAGAAACGCTGCTAACATCATAACTCTCACAAATACCACAAACAAACTTTCGAGGTATATTTGGGAACAAAGGTAATGGAATGATTGACCAAATAACATATTCAGTTGATTAAACTAAATAATTAATTGACAGCCTAATTACGTAAGGCCCAAAACAGAAGTTTATGTTTATTCAAACGTGTATTTTGTTAGACGAACAAAATTAATTTTGTTGCTTTTCAAGTTTTGTTTCCTCATCGCAATATTTTCTGGGTCAACTAAATAAATATTTGGCCCTGTACTAACAGATTTTCTGTTGGTTGGAGCGAACCTTTCTCTCGGTGTACCCAGTTAGGTATTGCATCTCTGCACGTCGCCATTCGCAACCTCGTTCAACATTGCACCCGGAGAACATCCGTGGAATGCAATTGTGGCTGCAGGAAACGCGGCCCGGAATACACTTCACGTCTTCCAGATAACACGACGGTCGAGGTGTAGGAGAGTGGAACAGTTTCGTGAATGCAGAGGCGGGCAAGTGGTTCACGTTCTGGGGGAATTTACATTTACCCGCTACCTGAGTTGGCAACTCGCGCTCAGGAGAAGAGGCAATATTTGTCTTGCGTTTCCCTCTCGGCGTCGTCTAACCGTCAGGCACTGTGGTGTGTAATTTGGACTTTGCGCAGGAAGTTTATCTAACCGCTTCAATTTCGGTGTACGTGATCGAGGACGTGTTGCGCATGAAGGGTATTTATGGTCTGCACCGTACACGATAAGGAATCAGAAGCCGGTGTTTCGAGTGCCTTCATCGTGAGAATCCTGATTTGCTATAGTTCCTGTACGTCTCGCTTGTGAATGGTTGATTCTGACCGCAACTAACCCGTAATACGTAGGTGCAGTGATATTTCGCGAAAATATTTCGAGACAAGATACAGTCCAAAGCACTGTAGGGTCGTCCAGCTTCTTTGATTGGCTAAAAAAATGTTCTGGTCCGTGTTAACCGTTTGCGCACAAATCACGAAGGTTCAGTGTCGGAGTTACTTAGTCCTGAGTGGCTTGGTTAAAGACGGACACGGCGCCAGCAGCCAATGGAGGTATAACAACAGCTGAGGTGTGTATATAGTATTGAAGTCTACTGTGTGCTCCGGTTTTTTACGCGAAAAGTCACTGGCCCTAGTTATACGTTGTTCGCTGTTTACAAGAAGTACGCTCGGCACAAGAACAGATCACACCAAAATAGTGAACGATTGCAACACCTGAGCTTGTAAATTAACTCGGGATTGAAATGGTTAATGATCCACACTGTTCCCAGCGTAAAACGGTATGCAGTAAATAGAGTGAGAGTTAGTGGGTGAAGAGATTTGGGCAGCTCTTAACATCGAGGTCTTCAGGGTAGATGAGGATGAAGTAAGGTGAGTATGGAGCAGCGCCGAAATGTAAGGGCCGGGGAAAACGGGACATCCCCGAGAAAACCCGCTGACGAGAGTCATCGTCTGGCACGATTCCCACTTGCGAGCGGCCTGGCCGGGGATTGAGCCTGGCTCGCCTTGGTGGGAGTCGAGCAGGCTAACCGCTCAACCACCGCGGCCGCACAAAAAGGTGGAGATACTTCAACAAATCAGAACGGCCACGAGAAAGACTGGGTAATGGGGCTTTTGCTGTGTGCAGTACCATGACTGAACGGGATTACACTTTTTCAGGCGCACATTAATTTATGGCTGCAGGTGTTTTTAATGAAATCAATTTTTCACACTAGGTGCCAATACCACGAGGAGTATTGCCTTCCGCCATACGGAAGATATACGAGGAAAATTCGCCAATTAATTTCGGGGTGACAAGCTAAACTTCGAAATTGTTATTTCCCCCAAACCCCCTCCCATTTCGCTCAACAGTTTATTAGACACGGTCTAGGAAACACATTACGAGTCACTAGCAAAGCAAATTAACGTAAACTTTTATGAACAACTTTGGTTTTTCAAGGAATTTATACTTTTATAAACTAAAAATACGAAACTTAAAAATAATATTTTGTTACTGAATTGAAAATCGGTCAAAGGAATGTATTAAATATTATAAATTTTACCTTCTTTTGCGTAGTTTATTTAATTTTTAAAGGCATCAATAACGAAATTTACTAATTAATTAAAAATAATTATGAATGTTTAAGAGCGCAGTTAACAAGATGAAATAAAACTCTTACGTTAAATACTATNAATTAATTAAAAATAATTATGAATGTTTAAGAGCGCAGTTAACAAGATGAAATAAAACTCTTACGTTAAATACTATCATGATGGTTAGACAAGATTATTTATACCAAAATTCTTTGACTGCTTGCTCCATTTCAATAAGTTTTGCACATGTCCTGAATATTATTTTCGTTATCCGCTCTTGCCTGTGCGCCGTCATTTGGGAAATACAGTTCTCTTATATTGAACGTTTGTTATAAGCAACCAATTACACCTAACCAAAAAAAAACATAATCTAATCATACAAGGGACCAAGACTCGGTATTNTTTGTTATAAGCAACCAATTACACCTAACCAAAAAAAAACATAATCTAATCATACAAGGGACCAAGACTCGGTATTTCGGAAAACATGTTGACACAAAAATGTTTCGCTAAATTTAACTATTCGTAATGACTGTAGTAAACTTATTTCAAATAATGCATGTAAACGGCTTGGCGAAATTATCAGTCAATATAAAAAAAAATTATTAAATTAATAATGTTAAAATTCGGTCTGATATTATATTTTCACGGGTGTTTGAGCGCTTTTGAAAGCCCTGTTTACGAGGTACTTTTTTCTCGTTTTGTATCCTTGCGTTATGTGCATGATTAAAACTTTGAGATCATGGCGCTTTTGCTAGCGTTAAAAACGAGTTGGAAGTAAGTTGCCTATATTCGTAACTTCAGGAGAACCATGCTCTATTGGTCTCGATTCTAGTTTTCCGCTGTCTTATCGGACAACACAACACCAGACCTTAGTTATTGGGTAGTTATCAGACAATGGAGAGCCGAGTTGACAGTGTTTCAGCCAGATTCCCTTCGTATGTAACAGGATGTTTAGTTCTTCGTGTTGTTTTCAGTAATTATATAAAAAAACGTTTTTGTTATGTACGAAAATTTTTGTCTGTGTTATGTTGTTTGCTAATAAAATCCTGATAAACGTAGAGAAACAATGTAAATATATCTGTGTAGTATTGTTTTTTGTGAACAAAGAAATATCCATACAAACATTGCCAGAGCCGTACCTGAGCATAATATTTCAAAAGTTAACGTTGACACCCCGTTTCTTTATCCATGCGTCTTAAAAATGAAATCATGAAATATTTAAAAAAGTAAATGTGTTCAAAATATGGGTATCTATGCTATTGGGCCAAGAACTTTTTGAATAGTGTGTACTCGGGGCTACGTTTATATGGAAATTTCTTTGCTAGTGAAGACAAACCCCACAATTTTATAGTTTTATAGTTTATCGGTATCTAAGTGAAAAAAATATTACAACTTCTCAACATTTCAATTCGTAAGAATAAAACAATTTTTTTTTATATTCCAAAATAAACACTATGGATTCTAAAACCTGTTACATCTGTCGCGACTCCTTAATAGAGACCAGAAAAATTCGCGAGTTCATTGACCTGCAGGTTAGACTCTCCAGTCGTATGTACAAATATGCCGATGTCAATCGCACATTGGTTGCCTGCCGTCACAGTGGAAGGCGACGATTGGGCCAGCCTTCTCCAGGAGGTGTCAAACACCGCGTGGACCAATGGCAGAAGTTTAATAAACACACGTGTTTCGGATTCAATCTCGTCCCGAAATGAATCCGCGAATTTTTTCAGGCCTCTACTCATTAATTAGTACACAGTGAACGCGTGACTCCATTGGCCGACGGCCGGCCAATAACAAACGTTGTAGAGTGCAGTAGGCGTTTCCGGTGTAGCCAGGACCAGTAAGACGACAGTAAGTGGAAATACGAGGACCAACACTATAGCCGTAGCGGAGGGCGTGGGTCGCANCTGTAGAGTGCAGTAGGCGTTTCCGGTGTAGCCAGGACCAGTAAGACGACAGTAAGTGGAAATACGAGGACCAACACTATAGCCGTAGCGGAGGGCGTGGGTCGCACCCGCCCCCTCTCTACTAGCACTTTTCCCTATCATAATAAAGAGCATGATTCCTATCCTCTGTCTCCTGTAGCATTTTCTGTTCAACATGATAATGCATGAAACAATTCTTTAATTCTTTCCNGTGATTCGTGCGCAAACGGTTAACACGGGCCAGAACATTTGTTAGCCAATCAAAGAAGCTTGACGACCCTACAGTAATTTGGACTGTATCGTGTCTCGAAATCTTTTCGCGAAATATCACTGCCCCTATCGATGACATATTTACCTCGTGTAGTCCCGGCCGTGTTATCTTGAATGTGGTGCTGGCAATAAACGCGCCCGGTGCCAGGCGACAGGAAGTTGCCGCCGTGAGGCAGCCCGAGCTCTAGACGACACAAGTCCCTGTTGTTCGGCGTGGGCCGCTTTTACGCCCCTTCGCCAACCCCCACAGCAATTTCCTCTCTCGTCTCGAGCCGCGGGCAAACGCCGCTGAGCTTCCGACCGCCTTCCAAACACCTCGTTATATCGATTCTTTGCCAGCGTTCGTGGTCGCCGACTCTTCCTGCCTGAGTCGCCCACGCGTTCGCTAGGCGCTCCGGCCGCGCCGTATACACTTCTCATTCTCACTTATACACAGGCTAGGCGTATCGACATCGAATCGATGTATCGCTCCCGTGATGCATTGGGAATATATAAAAAATTCGAATCAAGATCAATTTCGTGTACGTAAGAGACGTCTGCATAGAACGTTTGCAAAAACGTGTTGTTCATAGTGAAGTGCCTTATATTCAAGCAGTCACACACGACTGTATATTGAGGCCTCCGTCTACCTGGAACTTTTTCCCACGTCTAGGCCGAGAAGCGCGGGAGCGATAAGGGCGACACTGCCACGCGCATCAAGAACGCCATCGCCGCTAAGCGCAAGGCTCTGAACTGGCGTGCAGTGTTCTCGTCGTGCTGCGTGTACCTATGGGACTTTCAGCGGTGACCATATTATTTTATTAGTGGGAAGTCTTTAGGAAGGTTCAGTGCAGGCCCCTATAGTAGTTTTGTATGTATCTGATGCGTGCATTTTGAACTACAGTGCCTTGGAAAGGCCGTTTTTTTTAGCGGTTTTGAAGTACTCTGAATTGATGTTTCTAACATACGTGATATTTTGAAAGTACTTAAAAGCTCTCGTCTGAAGTGTGTGTTATTTTCGTAGATTGGCACGTTGGACGTACGCTTAATAGTTTCGTTGAAAAACGTATATTTCGAACTCTTTGCAACGCAGTTCAAGTGCCAGGTAGACGGGCGCCTTAACTTGATTTTACAGAAGTAGTGATTTATAAGTGATTGACATTTTATTTCATTTTATTTGCGTTCTTATTCTTTAAACAGTTACTGCGCGGCATTTGTCAACAATATAACACAAAACATGATATTACAGCAAAAAATTAAAATACAATTAATTATTGCGTACAATTCAAACTGAATTTTAAATGAGTAAAGGAAAATAAAAACGTGAATTTAATTGTATAAAAAAGATATGGTGTTAAATGCAATAACCTGCTTATAATACTACTTCTCTCCTTAAATTATATTGGCTGAAGCTGTGACGTANTCTGAAGTGTTTGTTCTTTTCGTAGATCGGCACGTTGGACGTACGCTTAATAGTTTCGTTGAAAAACGTGTATTTCGAACTCTTTGCAACGCAGTTCAAGTGCCAGGTAGACGGGCGCCTTAACTTGATTTTACAGAAGTAGTGATTTATAAGTGATAGACATTTTATTTCATTTTATTTGCGTTCTTATTCTTTAAACAGTTACTGCGCGGCATTTGTCAATAATATAACACAAAACATGATATTACAGCAAAAAATTAAAATACAATTAATTATTGCGTACAATTCAAACTGAATTTTAAATGAGTAAAGGAAAATAAAAACGTGAATTTAATTGTATAAAAAAAANCAAAACATGATATTACAGCAAAAAATTAAAATACAATTAATTATTGCGTACAATTCAAACTGAATTTTAAATGAGTAAAGGAAAATAAAAACGTGAATTTAATTGTATAAAAAAAATATGGTGTTAAATGCAATAACCTGCTTATAATACTACTTCTCTCCTTAAATTATATTGGCTGAAGCTGTGACGTACACGACTCGAAGTAAAATATCACAATTTCCTGCCCGTCTTCACGTAGAGGGTGTTCCTACATGACACGTACGCCATGAGTTTGTACTGTTTCGTAAAAATACTTTCTTTCATTCTGATACGTAAACTTTCCTTACTTACATGTTTTTCACCGCAAACCGACCCTATCGATAATTTTAAATATCGATCGAGATTATCGACATCGACAATATCGTTAGTGGAAGGCATCGAAACATTTAACCCATTCGATTGTGTGCATAACGTACAGGAAGGGTTTTTTTTTTTTTTGGCTACTACTATACAGTGCGAGGCTTAATATAGTATATTCGCTGTTTCTTCACACTTTTTGAANTACTTTCTTTCATTCTGATACGTAAACTTTCCTTACTTACATGTTTTTCACCGCAAACCGACCCTATCGATAATTGTAAATATCGATCGAGATTATCGACATCGACAATATCGTTAGTGGAAGGCATCGAAACATTTAACCCATTCGATTGTGTGCATAACGTACAGGAAGGTTTTTTTTTTTTTGGCTACTACTATACAGTGCGAGGCTTAATATAGTATATTCGCTGTTTCTTCACACTTTTTGAANTTTTTTTTTTTTTGGCTACTACTATACAGTGCGAGGCTTAATATAGTATATTCGCTGTTTCTTCACACTTTTTGAATTAAACCTTGGAAAAACCACCCCAATTATGACATGTTTAGTTTTTTCCTAAATATTTCGTGTGTTACAAGCGCTTTGCATTTGAGTTGACATTTTTTATTTAATTGAACTTTTTAATTTTATCTACATCATTTATATAATTAATGTAAATTAAACCCTGGAGAATATAGGTGTGTTGGTAATGCTAAAAAATAAATGGTTCTAATACAAAATATCGTAACACTTGAGTGGGCACAAATACTGTGCGCTGTCCTTTTCGTGTGATTTTCTAGAGGCGGAGGAATATATTGAAAATATAACTTTAGTAAGACTTTAGAAAAGTTGGAAGTAACCATGGTTGGACTAGCCCATATGATTGGAGTTAAGAACACTTAGTAAACAAGTGCTTTGAAATGTTCGTTAACCTACTTCCTCTAAACAGTTTGCAATGTAGTCCGATTAAATTCTAATCGGCGAAATTATTTTATTAAAATAAAAATGCTCGTCTTTTGGAAATTAAGATACAAACACGTACATCAGTGTTGACCCACGTGACTTTGACAGTTGCATTGGTGCGGGGTAGGTCAATGTTGGGTACATGCGCAGAAGACGAAAAGTCGGCCTTCGTCATATTTAGACTATGCGCAGATCTTGTTATTCACTAGGCCAACTGCCAATGATCACATAGTTGATTAAAATACAGAGGACTGAAGGTCTGGTGTGCACGTCAATTGAACTCAATCAAATGTTCTCGTTCCTTCTGATATCGCAGTTTCGCCAATTTCCAAATGTAAGATAAATGGCCAAAACGTTCTGGACCAGATCTCCGATGCGATTTCGAGCATTTGAAGATCGGTTCGGAAATGCATAAATCCAAGAGAAGCTACAAGCAGTACGCTAATGTCCACCACTAATGAAACCAAATAGTACAACGTGCATTACTTTAGAAAAATTTACACTCTTAAGTTCTGCCAACCAAATATTGCGTGGCATAGACCTACATAACAAAATGTTGGAGATGTAATATTATGTAACCTATGTCTTCAAACAATACGGAAGTCAACTTCTGAGACACTGAAATTTCTCAAAATCATTTGCCGGCCACGGTAGACATAGGAGTTTGGTAAATAAAAGGCACTGCCAATTTTCATTGGCTCCTGTATTAATGATACGCACTTCAGCATGTCGCTATGTTGTGCGTTATTTGCTCGCTCTCTTTCTACCCGTTTGCTATTGGTTTTGCACGGAGGGTCGGGAAACGAGTAGACCAATCACAAACGTAACGAGCAAGTATAAGCGTTTGAAGTTTATCCAAGCACCACTCNGGGTCGGGAAACGAGTAGACCAATCACAAACGTAACGAGCAAGTATAAGCGTTTGAAGTTTATCCAAGCACCACTAGAATTATCGAAATTCCCGCCTCTCTCTACTTAATATTGCGGGAAAATCCATAGAAATTTTCTGAATTCAGGCAATTTCATATGATGTCGGTATAGAGTGTTCACGATTATTTGAGCGCTTTTGAAATCAACCTTCTAAACATCACTACCCCTTACAACGCGTATTTTAACAATCACACTGATTGGCATGCACCAAGATAAGTTGGTAAGAAGNAAACATCACTACCCCTTACAACGCGTATTTTAACAATCACACTGATTGGCATGCACCAAGATAAGTTGGTAAGAAGGTAGGGAAAATAGTTCCATGAATTAACGTAGAATAAAAACATAATAGATAAACATTTGTGAATACAGAAATGATTTATTTCTGTTTCTTCTTTTTATAACATGTAAGTGTAAAAATATTCAAATTTATAAAATATTATTTTTTTCTAGTAATATTACAGTTTAAATTTATCGACGTATAAATAAAGTGATCAGGCGCATGACAATGATAATTTTACGTATGGCGGAATAATACACGATGTGAGCACAAAAAAATCCCAAGCAGGGCTTTTAAAAGTGCTCAGTGAGCACTTTATAGGCCCTAGTTACTTTTTTACTATCAGCCAATTTTTTTTTCCTTCTGCTACATTTTAAAAATAAATATTGCTATGAAAGTAATAAACACAGTGTATATATTTCACCGGAATCAAGAGTTTAGTTAATTTGAGAGATTCAGGCAGCTGTAAACAACGAGGTCTTGAGAATCGATGACGATGGAGGTTAGAGTGGAGCAGCGCCGGAATGCAAGGATGGGGGTAAACGGGAGATCCATTAGAAAACCCACCGACCAGCGGCATCTTCCGGCACGATTCCACCGCTGCCCTACCGGACTCAAAAGTTAACGTGTAAGGTTTCAATAGAATATATTTAGGGGCAGTGATATTTCGCGAAAAGATTTTGAGACAAGATACAGTCCAAAGCACTGTATGGTCGTCCAGCTTCTTTGATTGGCTAAACAATATCCTGGCCCGTTTTAACCGTTTGCGTACGAATCACGAAGGTTCAGTTTCGGGGTTACTTAGTCCTGAGTGGCTTGGTCAAAGACGGACACGGCACCAGCAGCCAACGGATGTATAACAACAGCTGAGGTGTGTATGTAGTATTGAAGTCTATTGTATGCTCCGCATTTTTACGCGAAAAGTCACTGGCCCTAAATATATTTATTGACTATTATTCCAAATGAGAGGAGTTAAAAAAGTGCTGAGTTCACCGTGAAAAGGCAACAGGCGGTTGTGTTGGCGGGCACTGCTGATGGTGAAGCCAACACGCCGAGCGGAGATGGAGCTGTCGAACGCTGCGTGGGGAGTTTTCCATCGAACGTCGAGGCGTTGTCGGTTATAGAACATCCGCTCGAGGCTGTCACATGTCTCGGCAAACAAGCCACGAGCACATTTCCGCTCTCCCCCTCCCCTTTACGTCATACCGAGGGACAGAAAAAAACTTCAAACACTCGTATATCTGAGTTATAGCTATGCGCCGTTTCGTTACATTCTCTATTCGTTTCTACTCGTCACTTCACAAAGAAGACTTGTTACTTGTACTCGTTACGTAGTTACTAGTTACACTTTACCAGGCCGGTCATGATCGGAGGAACAGTTTCCGTACTCGTTACTGAAATATCCGCATACTTAGAACGCTCTTTCTACAAGAGAAAAATTTGGTTGAATAGCAGACTACCACACATGCTTTTTGCTTATCATAATTAGCTGTAAACAGGTTAATGTACATTAAATTTATGTTCAAAATGATAATTTTTTTTTANCTTTTTGCTTATCATAATTAGCTGTAAACAGGTTAATGTACATTAAATTTATGTTCAAAATGATAATTTTTTTTTAATGTTGAGAAATTTGTGAAATTGTGTGTTAATTTTTAATATATTGCTACGTGAACCGTCTATCGGATACTGATTATTCAATTATATTTATTTACACTTCAGTTTTCAGTGAAATACACTTTCATAGACCATCTTATCATGGCATTTATTTTATGAAAACGTACTTTTTTTTTTAAATTTGTATCATACCATTGTAACACTTTACTACAAGTTATTTCTCGTCCCTTTGGAGCTGAGTGAAGAGCCGTCAATTGAAGTGAAAGCAAGTGCCAGTATGCCTCGTTGACGTCACAGGGCGCCATATCACGTGAGTGAGTTCGAACGGGGCAGAATGATCGGTCTCCGGGAAACGGGTTGGTCATACCGTGACATCTCGGCTCGTACAGGACACGCTGCTACGACAGTGATGCGTGTGTGGAACCAGTGGATAGAAGAGGATCGTACGCAGTGACGAGCGGGTACTGGACCACGCAATGTGACCACAGCACGGGATGGCCGCCATCTTGTCCGCATGGCCGTAACGTACCGTACAGCCTCGTCCACAGTGTTGGCTCGACACTGGAGCACTGCGACGGGTGTGGACCTGTCTGCGTCGACGATTCGACGTCGTCTGCTGCGGGCTGGACTGGTGGCACGCATGCCATTGCGTCGGTTTCCATCGTCCAGAAACCACACACGCCTCAGACTGCAATGGGCACGTGAACGCCGTCGCTGGCATGCTGAGTGGCAATAATGTAGTGTTTTCGGACGAGTCCCCCTTCAACCTGTCCTACAGTGACTGCCGCATACGTGTTAGACGCTACCGTGGTGACTGCAATCTGGCAGCCTGCGTTGTGGAGCGGCATAGCGGACAAACGTCAAGTGTGATGGCGTGGGGCGCCATTGGATACGGCACACGATCTCGACTCCTACGTATTGAGGACAATCTGAACAGCAACCGCTACATCAGGGAGGTTTTAGAGCCCGAGGTACTGCCCCTCCTTCAGGCAACTCTACACGCCATATTTCATTAGGACAATGCCTGGCCATATGTGGCGAGGAATGTACGAAACTTCTTAAATAAATGACGGTTACTAATGCTTCCCTGGCCTGCGCGTTCGCCTGACGTGTCGCTCATCGAACATGTCTGGGATATGGTTGGTCGGTGACTTGTTCGTCACGGTCCTCCAGCAACCATTGTTTATACTTTGTGGACTCGCATACAAACCACGTGGAGGGAGATTCCCCAGATACATATCCAGGACCTCTTTGATTCCATGCCACGACGTTTAGGGGCTCTGATTGCAACACGTTAGGGCTTCACATCATACTGAATTCTCATGGACAGAAATCATGTACAGACTACAGTTATGTAATCCTAATCAATCATGTACCTAATCTGTGGTATAAAGGTCATTTCAATCACTAGTATCCTTCTTGGTGTTGCGGTTTTCACAAAGGTTAGTGTAAATATTCAGAGCGTTCAAAAATCCAAATAAAAATATGACCAATGTCATTACTTTCGTGAAGCATACAACTAGGTTTCTGAAAATGCCAGATCAAATCGACGTATTAATCACATCACATTACATCCCTCCCCTAGATATAACAGCTGTTTCCGCCCACCCCTCGAGACTTGTAGTGCCAATCTGTGTGGTTACTCGTTACTTTTCTACTACACACCGTCGGTTCGTTTTTCGGCGGGGGCCACGGTGGCTCAGCGGTTAGACTGCTCGCCTCCCACAAAGGCGAACCTGGTTAAATCTTCGCCTGGGTCGCTCCCGGATTTTCGCAATTGGTAATCGTGCCGGACGATGCCGTTCTTCGGTGGGTTTTCTCGGGGATCTCCCGTTTTCCCTGCCCTTGCATTCCGGCACTGCTCCATTCCCACCTCATTTCACCCTCATCGGCTCTCAAGACCTCGTTGTTAAGAGCCGCTCAAATCTCATCACTGAATCACTTACATTATAACAGATTTAACAGCGTATTTAGTTTTGCAAAGCAGACAAGGTTTTTTTTTTAACGTCACTAAGCTGTTACAGTTAATGGCTATTTTAACTGTTTGTTGAAGAGTTTGGAAAATATTATACTTTCTCTGACACAATACAATTTTTAGTAATTTTTCTATCGTAGTTTACCGTTTGCGTTCCTTATTTTGTCTTGCAATAAATGTAATATTAATTAAAAATATTTACTTTTCTCTGTTTGCATTAATTTTAAGTCCGTAAGAAAGTCTTCCGTTGTTCCCTAGTTAATTTTTCCTTGTTTTACGGTTAAGTGGAAACGAATAACTTGCACGGCTGCGAACTTCAAACGGTTCCTCATTAGTTGTTTATAATGAACCGTGTAATTAGCGCACTTCTGAAAGTGAAAATGTAATAAGTGGGAAATTGTAAATATGGTAAGGTTATAATGAAAATTATAATAAAAAGAGGCGGAAGTTTAGATGGTTTATAAGCAAAAAAAAAAACATCAGTGGGGAGTTAATTAGGAAAATAGAGATGTTAAATTTATTCACAGTGATCACTTAACATGGGATAGTTTATTGTTATAGTCAAGAGAAAAATTTCATCTGTTACTTTGCGGTGTAAATATTCATATTTATTATTAGTCATAAAGCAACAGTATTGCGTGAAGCTGTAGTCCCACCAATCTCATGACGTCATTCACATTATACATCGTCGAGTTTTATAAACAAGATCGCGAAAGCGTTCTTGAAATTCCAGCTTCGAATTTAGGGTAGTGCGTGTATATTTGTGTCCAGATTGGCCATAACGAACACAAAAAAACTNAGTTAATTAGGAAAATAGAGATGTTAAATTTATTCACAGTGATCACTTAACATGGGATAGTTTATTGTTATAGTCCAGAGAAAAATTTCATCTGTTACTTTGCGGTGTAAATATTCATATTTATTATTTGTCATAAAGCAACAGTATTGCGTGAAGCTGTAGTCCCACCAATCTCATGACGTCATTCACATTATACATCGTCGAGTTTTATAAACAAGATCGCGAAAGCGTTCATGAAATTCCAGCTTCGAATTTAGGGTAGTGCGTGTATATTTGTGTCCAGATTGGCCATAACGAACACAAAAAAACTCGACACATGACAAGAAATTTTCAAGGAAGACTGTTATAAAAAGAGAACACTTTTAAATACTATATATATAGGTAGTGTTCTAAAGTTAGCATTATACACCAGTTAACATTTCCTCTGAACATATATAACAAAAATATATAGTATTTGCGACTATAGTCACAATCCAGTGAAGTTGTATTTCTTATTTAATTTGCGTTAAAACAGGGAACTTCTTCTGCGAGCGCACTTGTTGACGAATGCCACCTGTCGGCGTCAGTTGTAACTATCTGCGGCGAATGCCATCAGAGTGAACTAATTTATAATCGCGGAAGTGGTAAACCACCAACACTTTGTTTATTAATATTTAGAATATTATCAAAGAAGTTTGAGATACGGGATATGTGACGTGCAGCCCTGTGATCATGCGGGACAATTCCTTCAGCGACTGTATAATACGGGATAGTTGGCAGTCTGTCTGTGTCGTTCTCGGCTTTAAATGCGATCCCATTTTTCATCGTGGTCCCCCATGCCGTAAGGGAGATTATTTCTAATACTGTTTTCTAACTTGTTAAATTTTATTTTAANAAAGTTGTATTTCTTATTTAATTTGCGTTAAAACAGGGAACTTCTTCTGCGAGCGCACTTGTTGACGAATGCCACCTGTCGGCGTCAGTTGTAACTATCTGCGGCGAATGCCATCAGAGTGAACTAATTTATAATCGCGGAAGTGTTTATTAATATTTAGAATATTATCAAAGAAGTTTGAGATACGGGATATGTGACGTGCAGCCCTGTGATCATGCGGGACAATTCCTTCAGCGACTGTATAATACGGGATAGTTGGCAGTCTGTCTGTGTCGTTCTCGGCTTTAAATGCGATCCCCTTTTTCATCGTGGTCCCCCATGCCGTAAGGGAGATTATTTCTAATACTGTTTTCTAACTTGTTAAATTTTATTTTANTTTTTCATCGTGGTCCCCCATGCCGTAAGGGAGATTATTTCTAATACTGTTTTCTAACTTGTTAAATTTTATTTTAACTTGCACGTGATAATTTTTGGTCTAACGCCTAACATTATCTTACTCAGTAGCTCCTATCAGAAGAAGTTGTATTCCTCTATATTGCGCAAGCAACAGCCAGTTACAAAGAGTTCTGACTTTGGCGGCAGCACAGACAAGATCAGCACAGAGACAAAATGGCGTGGTGGTTCCTTTGAAGCGGGCGTACTCATTCTCCAGTTGGCTTCGCGAGGCTCTGGAGACGGGACTTGTGTCTGATTTGCCACAGCGTGCTGCGAAAATATTCCGTATTGGCTGGGTTTGTACACTGGCACGTCAATTACCGGGCGCTGATTCGCGAACGGCGTTTCAACATGCGACGCCATTTTGGTGGCGTGTGCAGCTGGAGTTCTCGGTGCAGGCAGCTGTGTCAGTGGCGTGTGGTGAACGGTTGCAGGTAAGCCGACGTTAGCTGTGTGCTGTACCCTGTTACTTGCTAGTCTACGTTTCCACCAACCACTAAAACGCAGCTCGGTAACTGATGCCACACGACGCGTGTAATGGGGTCCCCTGATGCCCGCTTGTGAGTGGTCGGAATCATTCAGTTTCCCTAGTCTGCACGGGGGTTACTGGCTCCTGCTGCGTGCACCGAGAATGTACAGCAGTGAGCAAGCACCAGCTTACCTTGCAACACTTTACCNCTGCTGCGTGCACCGAGAATGTACAGCAGTGAGCAAGCACCAGCTTACCTTGCAACACTTTACCACACGCCACTGAGCTGTAGCACCTCTTTATACTTAAGTATGTACTCTGTGGTGGTAGTTAGTGATGGGGCACGGCACCTCTAATGACTTTACGGTGGCGTAGTGGCCAGGGCGCTCGCCTCCCACAACGGCGATCCGGGTTCGATCCCCGGCGGGTTCACTCCCGGATTTTCGCATGTGGGAATCGCGCTGGACGATTCCGCTTGCCGACGGGTTTTCTCGGGGTACTCCCGTTTNGTGGCGTAGTGGCCAGGGCGCTCGCCTCCCACAACGGCGATCCGGGTTCGATCCCCGGCGGGTTCACTCCCGGATTTTCGCATGTGGGAATCGCGCTGGACGATTCCGCTTGCCGACGGGTTTTCTCGGGGTACTCCCGTTTCCCCCGCCCTTGCATTCCAGCGCCGCTCCATTCTAGGATTTCATTTCTGTCATGCTCAGGGATGACGGTCACCTACGTGTCCCAGCTGGAAAGACCGTCACTCGGAGGGTGTCGCCTTGCCCTGGGTGCACTCCCCACACGCCATTATTATTATTACCAGTTTTCAGCATTAACACTTGCCCCCACTGCAGCAAACTTGGACCTCGCTGTAAGGGCTAAGAATTCTGTCGTAACACGAGCGTAGTTGTGATGGTGTGGACTGAAGGAAAGACGCAGCAGTTTGATGAGGGTGTTAACGTGTTCTAGAGGGACGAGTGGCATTGACATCGATCTCCGGAGAGTGGACATAGACCAGTGTCCTCTTCCAGCGGCGAGCACACAGCTCAACATCTTCGCCGCCTCCGACAAGTGCAAGAACACGACCACCTACGTGAGTACCTCCTCTTCTCTCTGATGGGGCAGCGGTGGCGTAGTGTCCAGGGTGCTCGCCTCCTACCACGGCGATCCGGGTTCGATCCCCGGTGGGCTCGCTCCCGGATTTTCGCATGTGGGAATCGTGCTGGACGATGCCGCTTGCCGACGGGTTTTCTCGGGGTACTCCCGTTTCCCCCGCCCTTGCATTCCAGCGCCGCTCCATTATAGGGTCTCATTTATGTCATGCCCGGGGATGACGGTCACCTACGGGTCCCAGCTGGAAAGACAGTCAGTGGGAGGGTGTTGCCTTGCCCTGGGTGCACTCCCCACACGCCATTTTTTTTTCTCTCCGATACGTCGTCAGTAAACTCTTCCTACTGGTTACGGAAAACGACCTTCTCCAACTCTACATTCTACGAAATGATTCGTAAATTTACCAAATCTGTAGGGCCAGCTGTTCTTTCGCAAAAATATTCATGCACGTGCTAGTCTTCAACTTTGTACGTGTACACTTGCAAATTGCCTTCGGCCATTGGCCAAGTGTCTGTGTGAGAAGACCTTTTCTACTCGACTTGACCAATCACAATTAAGCTAACTCGAAACCGAATGTCGGTGATTGGCTGGCAGACACCTAAGACGTGTAAAAGTTGAAATCATCCAACCATGAAATAGGTTCGGAACTAACGTGTTTTGCAGTACAGCTAGTCGCGAAAGCTTTGCGCGGAAAAGAGGTGGTCCTACAAGTCAGTGTATGCGTACAGTGTGAAAGTGCAAATGATTTGCTCGTGAAACAAATGCGTAAGGAATTTTATAAATTTCTACAATATCGACACTAAACATTAATATATTTGCAGTATGATTTATGGTATTATTTTCATACAATGTAAGGTGTCGAAACTCCCATTATGGTTTAGAAAGTTTACTATAATTTTTTTTACAGTGCAGGGCATGTTTATTAGTCTCAACAAACATACGAATACCCAACCCACATAAATAGTGCATACACTGTAAATTTTGATCAGCAATTTCAATCAGTAGAATTATTTCAGAAAACCTACCGGCGTACCAGTGGAAGGGACTGGCAGTTTACTGCCAGGCCAATGCAATTCCCCAAGATCTGTATAAATTACTTTTTAATCAGAGTGTAGTTAGAAAAACAAAACTTGTTTGGAACCTCCCACCTTTATCAGCAGATATAAAATGGTGACAAAGTTTTCCAATCCTGAAAAAGTATTTTGTAATAATTAATGCTGTAAAACCTTCAATGCTGCTGTATAGTCATCAGACGAGCATTTCGAAGATGTTCTCTGTCTTGGACTGAAACTTCATTATCCCTTTGAGGAGTATTTTCGTATACAGTCGGGGCTACGTTTATATGGAGATTTCTTTGGCCTTGCATGATGTCGCCGGACATCATCGGAATCTAAAAAATTATAACTAATTTGCATTTCAATAAGTAAGAATAAACTTCTCTCTCTCTCTTTCTCTCTCTCTCTCTTTCTCTCTCTCTCTTTCTCTCTCTCTCTCTCTTTCTTTCTTTCTCTCTCTCTCTCTCTCGTGCCTGGTTGTTTCATAAATATGCGACGTATCGCAAGCGTTTTATGCCTCTGTTAACATAAAATAACATAAAAATACCTTCTTTTTGCTCAAATTGTAATTTTAATTATATTGTATCTATAAAACATAATAGTTAATTTATACTTAATATGAATAAAAACAGTGAGAAAATAAGTGCCTTGGTAATGCCTAGTAAGAAATAGTTCTTATGCAAAATATTATTACACTGAGTGCGCACGAATGCAGTGCGTTTTCGCTTTGGTGTAATTATTTAGGCGTAGTTAAGCTTCGTTTGCACGAGGCGGAGGAATATCCTTAAAATAGAGTACAACTTCAGCAGGGCTTCAGAAAGGTTGGAAGTAACCGTGAATGGGCTAAAAAAGATGTATATGTTATTCACGGTAAAGTGAGCCTTTTCATCTGGAATAACGGTCAATAAATATATTTAATTGTAACCTTAGACGTTAACTTTGGAGTCCAAATAAGTATTTAAACTGTGTTTATTACTTAGATGACAATATTTATTTTAAAAGGTGGTCGTGAGAATTAAAAATGGATGACAGGAAAAAGTAACTATGGCCTCAATAGTGCTCACTTTACCTTGAACAGCATATAGTGTGTAACGGGCACAGAGATAGACGAGTGTGTTGGCGACCTCTTTGCAGATATCCAAGCTGTGTTCTGCGGTCGGCAATGCGCTCTGGAAGGCGATCACGCGAGCACTGCGAGTGTGTGGGTGCTGGCAGGGAGGGGTATCTCTCCTGTTGTTTTTGCGGTGGTGGAGTGTTCGCGTGCGTGTGTGTGTGTGTGCGTGCGTGAGGGAGACGAGCAGGGCGTGGCCACAACAACAGCAGCAAACAAAGTAAAGGCTTTTCACGCTGAAGTGTGCACTTTTAAAATCAACTATTGAAGAAAAATAAATCGTCACCCACAACCAGAGCGCGCACGGCATGCAGACTCCAGTTAAGTTGGCACCGAATTGATAAAAATAGTTCCATGACTTGAAGTTGNCCAGAGCGCGCACGGCATGCAGACTCCAGTTAAGTTGGCACCGAATTGATAAAAATAGTTCCATGACTTGAAGTTGTATTGAGAGTGCAATATGCGCATTTATGGCTGTAGAAGGCGGTGTTTCTTATTTTATACATATAAGAGTACAAGTTTGCATGCTATCAACATATTGACTTTCCTAAAAAATGCCACCGTTTCTCTTAGATGGCGTATGAATATAGTAAGACCGGTCCATGCCGCTGGTCGGTGGGTTTTCTCGGGGTATCCCATATTCCCCCGCCCTTGCATTCCGGCGCCGCTTCATTCTCACCTCGCTTCACCCTTATCGGCTCTCAAAGACCTCGTTAATAGCCTCCCTAACCTTTCCACCCCACAGCATTACAGATAGATCACCCCTTCCACCGCCATTCCAGCACACGTTAAATTACAGCTACAGATCACACCTATTGCGATAACCAGAATTTCAGTAATTATTATTCCCGTTGGTTTTATTTTAAATTTTCCGGGCAATCGTTTCTTTTATAAATTTTTATTTTGGTGTGTCAAATATAAAAAGGAATCCGCCTGATGTAAGATTAATATTGCCATGTGCCTCGTCACTTTATTAATGCGTCGGTCAAGTGAAACAATGGAATTACAGTATAAGAAAAGTAGACAGCAGACAGCCTAGCCAACCTTTCGCAATTTTGATTGCAGGACCTATACGGCGTGTTTCCAAAAAAACTCGTCGACTAAGTTCTGCAGGTTATTACTTACGAAAATATGTTGAAAGAAATACATGAACCATTTTCCCCTAAAGTGATTATTAAGAAAGCTATGCGCCTCCAATAATCGAGTTTTGAAATGATTTTATTTACAAATATCACGAGCTACTTCCGATCGACCCCTTGACGTACACATTAATTATTTCATTTCTGGTGTTGCATAAGAGTAAATTTACCGCTTGGGAAGTACCTGCTAATTTCTTTATCACCTGATAGTTTGTAGCGTATGTCAGTAGATCCACGGCACGAGTAGCAACCAATTATAAAACAGCTGGTGTGTCAGTAGCAGCCAATGGCGTTGCCCAGGGAAAGGCGATGTTTGTAGTTGATCTAGCTTCTGATCTTGCAAAGCAACGACCATGACCTTATATATTCTGCAACATGTCATATGTGAACGAGTCTACTCGAGATAGTATGTTAAGGGGTTGAGAAACACATTTGTGAATTGTATTTTGTAGAAACACACTTGTGAAAATGCAGTTTGTAATATCACCCATCTTCATTGGCAAAACAAGGGATGGTAATTAGTAAAAAAAAAAACCTAGGGTGGCAACCCCTATAACTAGGGGCAGTGATATTTCGCGAAAATATTTCGAGACAAGATACAGTCCAAAGCACTGTAGGGTCGTCCAGTTTCTTTGGTTGACTAAAAAATGTCAAAGACGGACACGGCACCAGCAGCCAATGGAGGTATAACAACAGCTGAGGTGTGTATATAGTATCGAAGTCTACTGTGCGCTCCGATTTTTACGCTAAAAGTCACTAGCCCTAGTTATATGTGAACGAGTGTACTTGGGATAGTATGTTAAGGGGTTCAGAAACACATTTGTGAATAACGTTTTGTAGAAACACACTTGTGAAAACGCAGTTTGTAATATCATGGTAATTCGTAAAAAAAAAAGAAAAAAGAAAAAGCTAGGGTGGCAACCCCTATAATCCTGATGAAAAGAGATGATATTACAAACCGCTTTTTCACAGGTATAAGATCTCGCATTATGAAGCTTGAAGGTTGTAAGTCTAGGCTTTGCCTATTTTGCAGAAATTATTCGTTTTCGTGTCATAATTTTGGATTCAGAGTAATTACTGAAAATGTACGACTATAGGAAATTTACATTTTACGTATTGTTTAATATTGTTGTGCTTAATTTTCATTGAGTGTTGTCTGCTAGTTGTAAAAAGTCAGGAACACATTAAAATTTTATCAGTGAGTTTCTGCTTTTTTGGAAGCAGGAAATAACACATAATTATAATTATATACAAAAGTATTAGACAACATGTTTATTGTAAATTTTCTATAACCAAACATTTCTAAAAATACCTACCGTTGAAACTGAAGTTATGACACGAAAACGAAGATTTGTTGCATAATAGGTGAAGCTGAGACTTAATGGCTTTCCAAGAATATAATGTGCTCTTCCACCACCGTCTCTCGACTCTCCTTTGCGCTTCGCATTTGCCACTTTCATGGTGAAGATTTTAATTAAATTGAAATGGCCGGATTATGTGAGGATATTATACTTAGGCTTAGCGAAGTCTGAGTTAATCACTTAAACGCGGAAGAACAATTGCTGTGGAAGTCAGTGGATACGCGGGCCGCTCTTGAGCGAATAGTTACACGCACCCCACATTTTACGGCTGTGAATTCACCAGGCAACAGGCCTTACCTGGTTCCGTGTTCTGAGGGGTAGCGGTGGCGTAGTGGCCAGGGCGCTCGCCTCCCACCACGGCGATCCGGGTTCGATCCCCGGCGGGTTCACTCCCGGATTTTCGCATGTGGGAATCGTGCTGGTTTTCTCGGGGTACTCCCGCTTCCCCGTCCTTGCATTCCAGCGCCGCTCCACTCTCGGGTTTCATCTCTGTCATGCTCGGAGATGACGGTCACCTACGGGTCCCAGCTGGAAAGACCGTCACTCGGAGGGTGTTGCCTTGCCCTGGGTGCACTCCCCACAAGCCATTATTATTCGCGTTCTAGAAAAGTGCTGTGACGTCACATTACCACGTGCGAATTTGCGGTGAGAGCATGGATGGGGTATTTTAACTGTGCTATAATTGTAGTATTTATACTGTAATTTACACATTCATTATAGTAGGCAACAAAACTATAATTTAAAACGAGCTTCAGTTACTCGTTACTCACAATGGTACGTACTTTATATATCAATCTAGTGTTCANATCAATCTAGTGGGAATACGGCCAAGAAAACACTAACATAAAGGATAAATAAATTTCAATATAAGTAGCCTACTAATAGAAACACCTGATATGTTGAGTTCTAAAGTAGCGTTTCTAATATCAGCTTTGGTTTAATAAGTTGTAGAACATTTTAAAAATAGAAAACTGAAGTTATTTATTCGAAATACAACACATTGTAAATCTGAAATGGGTGAATTTCCGTTAACGTCCTATAATTTTGTTATAAATACCATAATGTTTACATACTTGCTATTACTTTTTTACTTCCGGGGTTCACATCCCTGGCATGGATGCACCTGTGAATGTCTCCTTCGGCTAAGGGCACGAGCGATGTTCACTTCACTGTAAGTTTGGTTTCACAGTTATTAATACAGTTTTATAGTTTCTTCCTGCCTTTTGCTGGGCAGTGATGTTCGTACACAAACCAAGACAACATAAGAAAATGTGTTTACGTAATACATTTTTTTTTTTCGTGTAAGCATCGCAAATCACGAAACGAAGGCGGATGTTCAAAATTTTACTCACTTCGTCACGTATGGCCGAAGCGAATGTTGTGAATTGTGTGTGCTAAGGAGATCAAGGGCAAGTGAATGATTGTATGTTGCAGTAAATTCTGACACAGCATATGTCTCGGTAACATTCTTTGAAAGAATGGCGATGTCACGCTTGTCACGCGACAAATATATGTAGAAAAGGGGAGTAAATTTTTGTGAAAATACACTGAAGAGCCAAAAAAACTGGTATAGGCGTGNGACAAATATATGTAGAAAAGGGGAGTAAATTTTTGTGAAAATACACTGAAGAGCCAAAAAAACTGGTATAGGCGTGCGTATGCAAATAACGGAGGTATGGAACCAACGAGATTAACGCGTTGCGGTCGGCAGCTAGTTCGGTTACTGCTGCTACAATGGCAGGTTATCAAGATTTCAGTGAGTTTGAACGTGGTGTTATAGTCGGCGCACGAGNCCTCCCACCACGGCGATCCGGGTTCGATCCCCGGCGGGTTCACTCCCGGATTTTCGCATGTGGGAATCGTGCTAGTTTTCTCGGGGTACTCCCGTTTCCCCGTCCTTGCATTCCAGCGCCGCTCCACTCTCGGGTTTCATCTCTGTCATGCTCGGAGATGACGGTCACCTACGGGTCCCAGCTGGAAAGACCGTCACTCGGAGGGTGTTGCCTTGCCCTGGGTGCACTCCCCACAAGCCATTATTATTCGCGTTCTAGAAAAGTGCTGTGACGTCACATTACCACGTGCGAATTTGCGGTGAGAGCATGGATGGGGTATTTGAACTGTGCTATAATTATAGTATTTATACTATAATTTACACATTCATTATAGTAGGCAACAACACTATAATTTAAAACGAGCTTCAGTTACTCGTTACTCACAATGGTACGTACTTCATATATCAATCTAGTGGGAATACGGCCAAGAAAACACTAACATAAAGGATAAATAAATTTCAATATAAGTAGCCTACTAATAGAAACACCTGATATGTTGAGTTCTAAAGTAGCGTTTCTAATATCAGCTTTGGTTTAATAAGTTGTAGAACATTTTAAAAATAGAAAACTGAAGTTATTTATTAGAAATACAACACATTGTAAATCTGAAATGGGTGAATTTCCGTTAACGTCCTATAATTTTGTTATAAATACCATAATGTTTACATACTTGTATGCTATTACTTTTTTTACTTCCGGGGTTCACATCCCTGGCATGGATGCACCTGTGAATGTCTCCTTCGGCTAAGGGCACGAGCGATGTTCACTTCACTGTAAGTTTGGTTTCACAGTTATTAATACTGTTTTATAGTTTCTTCCTGCCTTTTGCTGGGCAGTGATGTTCGTACACAAACCAAGACAACATAAGAAAATGTGTTTACGTAATACATTTTTTTTTTTCGTGTAAGCATCGCAAATCACGAAACGAAGGCGGATGTTCAAAATTTTACTCACTTCGTCACGTATGGCCGAAGCGAATGTTGTGAATTGTGTGTGCTAAGGAGATCAAGGGCAAGTGAATGATTGTATGTTGCAGTAAATTCTGACACAGCATATGTCTGGGTAACATTCTTTGAAAGAATGGCGATGTCACGCTTGTCACGAGACAAATATATGTAGAAAAGGGGAGTAAATTTTTGTGAAAATACACTGAAGAGCCAAAAAAACTGGTATAGGCGTGCGTATGCAAATAACGGAGGTATGGAACCAACGAGATTAACGCGTTGCGGTCGGCAGCTAGTTCGGTTACTGCTGCTACAATGGCAGGTTATCAAGATTTCAGTGAGTTTGAACGTGGTGTTATAGTCGGCGCACGAGAGATGGGACATAGCATCTCCGAGGTAGCGATAATATTTGGATGTTCGCGTACGGCCATTTCACGAGTATACCGTGAATATCGGGAATCCGGTAAAACATCACATCTTCGACATCGCTGCGGCCGGAAAAAGATCGTGAAAGAACGGGACAAACGACGACTGACGAGAATCATTAAACGTGACAGACGTGCAACCCTTTCTCGAATTGGCGCAGATTGGATTTGTGGACTGCCCCGCAGGATTCATGGTGTGAATTATCCCCTGCATACCTTCAGACATTAGTCGAGTCCATGCCACGTCGTCTTGCGGCACTTCAGTGTGCTCGGGGGGCTCTACACGATATTAGCAGGTGTACCAGTTTTTTTTATATTCAGTGTATTTCGTGTATTGGCGTACTTCAAAAATTGAATAAGTTCTTTTAAATTGTTTGATAATCAGATTTGTGAAAATTTCTGCGCCTCTTTGTAGTTGGGAGCTACGGTGGCTGAGCGGTTAGCCTGCTCGCCTCTCACCAAGGCGATCCGGGCTCAATCCCCATCCGGACCACTCCGGATCTTCGCATGTGGGAATCGTGCCGGACGATGCTGTGGTTGGCAGGTTTTCTCGGGGATATCCCGCTTTCCTCACCCTGTCATTTCGGCGCTGCTCCATATTATCTCAATCACCCAAGTCGGCTCTCAAGACCTTGATGTCAAGAGCCGTCCAGATCTCTATACTTACTCACTTCTTTGTTGTTTGTGTGAATATTTCTCTGTCCGTAAATAACAAAACTGGCCCGGAAGTGGTTACTTTATTTTGCTATTTTTTATCAGTATTTTAATAGGAGAATAGAAAGTTACATAACATCAGAAAAATGCTTACAAATAAAAGCACATTTTTTAATATAACTACCACGATTGTTTGTCAGAACTAAGTAACTCCGGCACTGAACCTTCATGATTCGTGCGCAAACGGTTAACACGGGCCAGAACATTTTATTTAGCCAATCAAAGTAGCTTGACGACCCTACAGTACTTTGGACTGTATCTTGTCTCGAAATCTTTTCGCGAAATATCACTGCCCCTAGATATATGTAAGTGAGGCGAGAGAAGAATGGAACGTTTTGTTCCTACAGTTGTGGATAAAGTTGACTCGCTCCTAGCTTCTCTTAATCGCTAGTAAACGTGTGCCGACATCAATGTGTTAACACATTACTCCGAGTGTACTAGTTCACGCCTGACGTGTTGCAGAATATGTAACATCATGGCCGGTGCTGTACAAGTCCAGAAGCCAGCGCCAATGCGGACATAGCACTTTCCCTGAGCAATCCTATTGGCTGCTGCCGACATACCAACATTTCATGACCAGCTGTTTTATTTTTTGTACCATGAACCAAAATAACTTCGAACCAAAATAACTTCTTCCTAAAAGTTCGATTGCTTTTTTTACTGTAAGGAATTTATGAGTACTTGTACATAGAAAATCTTCTCCCTTGTATTTCTTAAAACTGAAAATTAATATGTAAGTTGAGGATATGAACGTATAAAATCGTAGGACGGTTCAGATAATCGCTGGCGTGGTCGCAAGCCTGAGTTCTTGTTCGTGGGGGTTGGGGTGTGGGGTGTCATAGTTAACACTGATTAGAGAGCGCGCGTTGCGATGCCGAAGTGGAACGTTGATGATCGTCCCCTGAGCCGATACGTAATTTGTTCCGTCGCAACCGTCCGCTGCTGAACCGGAAATGAAGAAAATGAGGCAGAAATGTTTAATTAATTCGTCGTGCTCCGACAGTGGGCGCACCGCGCATCGATGCCACATTTGCCGTCTCTTTCGTCCCAGCCGGCTTGTAATGAGCTTGACTTTCTCGGGACTCGCTGCGAGGTACATTTTTTAAACCAGCGAATGAAAAGTTTGATTAGTCACTTGAGATTCGAGAGCACTGCAGATTACTCATTTGTGGAGAGACCTGAAAAATTCGCGCTTTCATTTCGGGACAAGCTAGAATTCAAACCNACCTGAAAAATTCGCGCTTTCATTTCGGGACAAGCTAGAATTCAAACCCTCGTACGTTTGTATTGCGTATGCTATTGGCCCACCCGTTAGTTTACACCTCATGAACAACTCTGAGCCAATAATAAACACACAATGAAATGCAGACCCAGTCACCGTCTTCCGCTAATGCAACACGCAACCAATTAACATTGACATTTGCGTGATTTTACATACGACAATAGAGTATAACCTACAGGTCATTGAACTCGCGAATTTTTCAGGTCTCTACTCATTTGGTTCTTTGCTATTCGCTTTCTGGAAATTCGATTTCCGCTGTGGCAATAAATCTATATTATTATCAAATATTTGAATATGATGCTATATCCGATCTTACCGCACTTAACGTGGGCAGTAACGTCAAATTCAATTATTTTATACCATTATTTTTTTATTTTGGTAGCACTTCAACTAAGACAAATGACAATTATTTTATACCATTATTTATTTATTTTGGTAGCACTTCAACTAAGACAAATGACAATTATTTTATATAATTATTTTTTATTTTGGTAGCACTTCAACTAAGACAAATGACAAATATTTTATTACGACTGTTGCTATTAGCGAGGTCCTTTTTATAATTACAATTACAGTCGCTGTATCACCTTAAAAATCTATCGTTTTCTGTATTTTACTTACGATATGGTAATTTAACCCACTGAAGTTTGCGAGCATCTTTCTTGTAGTGAAGACAGTCAGAAAAAGGTCTTCTATATCCACCATTACAGAAACACTGCCTTCTACTCGTATCTGTATTCAGACTCCTTAGCAACGTGTTTGTCCACACTTCAGCGAGCACGCTTACTTGCGTATTTAAAACCTGGCTGTTAGCCAATGTAATGGCAAGTTGACCATTTACTAATTAAAACTGTACATTCAAACGACAAACATTCAAAACAAGCTATAAGTAGAGGCAGTGATATTTCGCGAAAATATTTCGAGTCCTTACAGTCTATAAGGTCGTCCAGCTTCTTTGATTGGCTAACAAATGTTCTAACCCGTGTTAACCGTTTGCGCACGAATCGCGAAGGTTCAGTGCCGGAGTTACTTAGTCCTGAGCGGCTTGGTCAAAGACGGACACGGCACCAGCAGCCAATGGAGGTATAACAACAGCTGAGGTGTGTATATAGTAGTGAAGTCTACTATGT
Source organism: Clitarchus hookeri (assembly GCA_002778355.1). NCBI lineage: Eukaryota > Metazoa > Arthropoda > Insecta > Phasmatodea > Phasmatidae > Clitarchus > Clitarchus hookeri. The sequence goes on from NQII01000161.1 coordinate 1,251,972, forward strand.
GCTCCGATTTTTAAGCGAAAAGTCACTGGCCCTAGCTATAAGGGAGCGTTATGTATACATGACCACAGGAACACCGGTTATGTTCGGCTCATCATTTTCTCTTTGGTTTGCACCACACAGGTCATGTCTATGTGCGGTATAGCGCTTCTTACTGCCTAGCTACCAGCCTTTAGAGAAATATGTTGAATGAATCCCAACGGAATATTTCTTAACACTTCGAGTGCTGCCAACGTACAACGTAATATTGCATCGCCTGAGTTTAACCGAGTTGTGTGGGAGTTCCCCGTAACTTTACGCCATCTGCATTCTCTAAGGACATGGGGGAAGAAATATTACTTCTTCAGCAGTTTTCGTAAAGTTCTGTGCGACGTAACATTACGTCAGCAACGCTCGAAGTGTAACTTAATGAAATGGGCACAATGGATTGCACGTTAGTCTACGTAGAAAAGAACATTCGATTGGGAGACATTCAACTCGGCATTATATTGGCAGAGAGCCGGCCAGTAAGGGACGTTGGTAAGTACAGTGAGAGTGTCGGGTGTCGTGTTGACCAATAGGACGGCTGTAAGCAGAACTGATGGTCATGCAGTCGTGCATATAGGTCACTCACTTTTAGCTTAGCTTGGTTGTCAGTAAATATGTACCGCACACGAAGTGTTCAGGAGGCCTCCTGCTTCGCGCTTGACCTACGTTGCAGTGGGTTTGAGGAATCCCGGTTTTTCAAGGCGCGAGTAAACATGTGCCCAAAATACCTTATCTACGAATAGAAAACCTACTTCAGATTAGTCATGTATGGGCCTTTAAAGATACAGCGCACGTTGGAAACATCTTTTTAACGCCCTCAAACATGACTGAAAACTGTTTTTTCAGACTGCTGTTTCTCAAAGTATACCAACGGGATTCATGTGAAACTACGATAGAGGAGTTCATTGCACTTTGCTACAGCGTCGCGTCCAGTGAATGTACAGTATCTTTGCTTGAAGTCGCGTAGTGACAGTGAATGTACAGTGTCGCCGCTTGAAGTCTCGTAGTGACAGTGAATGCACAGTGTCGCCACTTGAAGTCGCGTAGTGACAGTGAATGTACAGTGTACAGTGTCGCCGCTTGAAGTCGCATAGTGACAGTTAATGTACAGTGTACAGTGTCGCCACTTGAAGTCGCATAGTGACAGTGAATGTACAGTGTTGTCACTTGAAGTTGCGTAGTTCTAGTGGTACGACGGGAATACTTCACGCGAGTTCACACCTGTGCGCGTAGAGGCGATATCGTTCTACGTGCGCCAGCAAGAGTCGTCTGTAGCGAGTTATTAATATCTCGCCTCTCACACACACACACACCTACCCCTCACTGGTTAACAGCCTTATGGGAAACCTACGCCCACCATATTGGATTTTTGGTTTTTCTAGCTTGTTTAGGTTTTTCAAAAATAAAACTCCGAAAGTACCCTTATGCCCAACTATAATCCATTCATGGTTACTTCCAACTTTTCTGAAGCCCTGCTAAAGTTCTGCTTCCGGGATATTCCTCCGCCTCAAGTGAACAAAGCTTAATAGGGTCTAGAAAATTACACCGAAGGGACAAAGCACCGCATTTGTGCACACCCACTTTAATATAAATAATATGATTTGTAAATAAAAAAAATAAAACTACTTTCAGTACTTGTTCCTTTGCAGGTTTTCTTTTGTAAATTGCATTCCGGGTGTGTCTGATAAACCTTCGACTTATTCCTACAGAAAACGAAACGTATTCATGTTTTGAACTCTGACCCCGTGCACAAATTAAATCACGAAATTTTTCCCGCTCCGAGCTTATAAGCGACGATTTTTTAATGTTTCCACCCCGGCCATCGTACAAAGCAACGTGAAATTGGGTTTATAAAAAGAATCATTTTGCGATCACTCCCCATCTGCATATTGTGCGCTCTTTCTCCCTGGTGACGAAAGTAATATGGAAAAGCGGTCCTGGCGGTGAAAACATTGTTCTTTTTAATGACCTCTGTGGTTCCCGGGGGATGGGGTGGACGAGGGAGGCACACCTGGTGGGATTCTACTGAAACTCCATCTTTTCCTCCCCCTCCGTTCTTCTCTTCTTCCTCCGTTCTCCTCCTTCTACGTTCTCCTCCTTCTACGTTCTCCTCCTCCTACGTTCTCCTCCTCCTGCGTTCTCCTCCTCCTACGTTCTCCTCCTCCTACGTTCTCCTCCCCCTTCGTTCTCCCCACTCCCTCATCCGGAACAATGTGAGAGTTGGCATTCCCGGCTACCTCGTATGCCGTCATCTAACTTCTCCTGCCGCGGTATTGCGGCTACCGTGATTTAGAGCCCGGTTACCCGCCACCCTGGGATAATTAATTCCGAACGTTTCCGGATTAGCATGCAGTCACGCTCGCTCCGAAGATGTTCCGATCGAACTAAAGGAACTGCGTGGTTGATCGGCGCGGAAGACAGGATAAAGGGAAGCGTTCTGCCACTCTAATACCCAAATCCGTGAGGCCTGGGTTTGTGGTTAAAAGACCCGGAAATACACGGAGTTAATTTGACACCTACGGTAGATTTAACAGTTCTGTTAAGGTTTATTCTACCCAGGTTTGGAATTTCGATACTCTTAGTTTGGCAACCAAGAATGTTCGCTCGCAGGGTGTACCGGTGTCGCATGTCTACCGGATTTTTCCGGTTTGTAAGTACGTAAACGGGACATATCAATTTTCCTAAAATAAATTAAAGTATATGTGTTTCAATTCTTCTTATTTGTATTTTGTTATAAATTATCTTCTTAGCACTAGCGTAGAAATAAAATGAAATATGTGCACATGAAGTTTAATATTCTGTTGTAATTGGGTTCAACAAAACGTTGGCCTATACAATTAATTAATTAAATTATGATTACTGAATGGAACATAAAAAAAATGTAATTTTAGAGCTTTCCCGCGCAGTTCCGTTAAGGAAAGGAAGAAAGTGCAAAGTTTCTTTTTATGGCAGCTATATTTACTTTGCACTCAAATTCGTAACGATTTTCCACTGAAATAAGCTTGCTTGTGAACGCTCAGGGGCAAACACAGCTGTATTTTTACGGATTACTCTTGTAAACACCATTAGAGGGCGTGAATAATGGTTACGAATTAAAGTTAATACTTAAAACTTTGGTTTGGGCAAGTATATATCATAATCTTAGCCAGACGCGAACATTTACACACAAATAAACATAATTTATCCATTAACCGCCAGCTTAAAACTCACCTCTTTGGCAGACCAGCGCACCTAACGACGGAAATTTTCCCTTTGTCAAACTCTCCCATAAAAAAATCTCGTTTTGTTCTTAACCTGAGTATAATTAACCTTAGTTCTGTTTTCAAACTAGGTCCTATGTGCTATAAGCGGTGAAGTAAGCACTTTCCATATACATCGTTTCAGAAAAATAACTACTCCATAACCACGTGTATCCTAACACACACATCGGCAAGCAAGAGACCAATCACGCCGGCAGAGAATCAAGTCTGATGTTGTATTGGTAGGGGCAATGATATTTCGCGAAGAGATTTCGAGACAAGATACAGTCCAAAGCGCTGTAGGGTCGTCCAGCTTCTTTGATTCGCTAAAAAAATGTTCTGGCCCGTGTTAACCGTTTGCGCACGAATCATGAAGGTTCAGTGCCGGAGTTACTTAGTTCTGAGTGGCTTGGTCAAAGACGGACACGGCACCAGCAGCCAATGGAGGTATAACAACAGCTGAGGTGTGTATATAGTATTGAAGTCTACTGTGTGCTCCGATTTTCACGCGAAAAGTCACTGGCCCTATGTATTGGGAGTTTAATGTTTCTATATATGGCAAATAAAATTGGCATTTCTTTGCTTATTGCACGTTATAATGAGAATTTTCATACAGTTACAACATTTGTGCTTGTAAAATTTTCGCGTTACCACTTTACTGACGAAAAAATAAAATGATCAGACCTATGGAAATGTAAATTTTAGATATTACGAATATATTAAAAATGATGGGTAAAGCAGTCGTGAAGTAGCGCTTCCATAAGTGCTCGAAAGTTGCTAACATCCTGTGTAATTTCTTCATTAAAGACAGACAGGGACAGGAAAATATCGCGAGTGAAATTATATGTCAGCTTGTCTCCGCAGACTTCTGTACACTTGAGTATATGCTGCTTGTTCATTGGCTACCACCTTAGTGAATATAGTCCATGCATGGTAAATTCCAACTTACCTGAAGCCTTGCCGAAGTTCTACTTCCAGGATATTCCTCCGCCTCATGCAAACAAAGCTTAACCCAGGCTAGAAAATCACTCAATAGGAACAACAGACCCCATTCGTGCGCACCAACTTTAACAATTCTTTGCATGAGAAATATTTCTTACCAGGCATTACCAAAATACATATTTTCCCCTGTATGTAATCGTATTAGTTATAAATGATATATTTAAATCTATAAATTAAATGCGAGTAAAATTTTAATTTGACCAAAAGTTACATATTTTTATGTTAACGGAAGTATAAAATGCTCGTGGGAGATATTTAGGAGACAACCAATCACCTCATGTATGAGGTTCTATTACAAAAGTGTAAAGAAACTGTGAAAGACTACAGCCAGTTTCATCCTTAGCGAGATATCACTCGATTCGTTGCTTGTTTACATAGAGGTCTGCTATTTGCCTATTCGTCCACGGTGTGTCTAATGGATTATGAGACAATCGCGAAAGTAACTCAAGTGTACAGGTGTTGGAAGTCTAGATGGTCTCGGATCAGTTCACGAAATTTTCGTGTCGCTGATGGCGGCGAAGTGGTCTCCCACCAAGGCGAACTGTGCTCAATTACAGGTGGAGCCACTCCCGGATTTTCGCAAGTGTGAGTCGTGCCGGACGATGCCGCTGGTTGGCAGCTTTTCTCGGGGTTCTCCCGTTTCCCCCGCCCTTGCGTTCCGGCGTTGCTCCATACTCGCCTCGATTCACGCTCATTGACTCTAGAGGTCTCGTCCAAACCTTAATGGTGAGCACTTCAGCCTGTCACAGATTGTGCGTGATTCGTTCGTTCTCTTTCTACTCATTTACCACTGGTTTGCAACCCTGCAGGACGTCTTGGGGAATGAGTGACCCAATCATAAATGTGAAACTCTAGTGCAGGTGTTTCGAGACTATTACAAAACCCTACAACTCGCGAAATTACCGGATCTCTAGTAATTGTTATCATACTGTTGACGGAAAAACGTGCTTTGTATAATCACAAGACTTCCCCTAATTGAATGTAGTTATAAGTAGTTTATATCAAATTACGCAAAGCGATTTTTACAAAGTCCACCTCACAGCAAAATATAAGAAGAATTTTCACACGTCTCTTGTCACGAGGTCATTGGAATTCCACAACACGAGTTCGACGAAAGACTGATACGGTCGAGACGCATCAGCACGATGTGTTGGCACGCGTCGATGCAAACCCCCACATGGGAACGCAACCTTTCCATGTTCGTAGGAATAAATAAAACAAGTGTGTTACGGATACTGCGCCAACTGAAATTCCATCCATATCACGTGGCTCTTCATCAGGCATACATGAATGTGATTTCCAGCAGTGTGTTCAGTTTTGTAGGCTTGTTCTGATGTCTGTAAGGGATGACGGAAATTTACTAAAGAACATATTATTTACCAATGAAGCGACCATTAAAAACCATGGGCGCGTAAATTTGCGACATATGCACTACTGGGCGACGGAGAATCCATGTTGGGTCCGGCACGTGGAGCACTAGTGACAGTGGAAAGTGAACGTGTGATGTGGAATCGTCGGAGACTACATCATAGGGCCATACTTCATTCAGGGGACAATGACCGACTGTACGTATGTCCATTTCCTCAGAGAGATCTTACCGGCACTTCTGGAAGACAAACCGCTCGACATACGTCGTGATATGTGGTTTCAGCATGATGGTAGTCCTACGAATTTTCCTTTGGTATCGAGGAAAGTGTTAAATGAAACGCTTCCATACAGGTGGTTAGGGTGTGGTGGTGTTGTAAGATGGCCAGCTCGCTCCCCCGACCTCACACCTCTCGATTTTTTTCCTGTGGGTAACACTGAAAGACAGGTTGTTCAACATGGTTCCTACGACGCCAGAAGACATGCAGTAACGCATTGTGGCAGCTTGCAGAGGCATTACGCCAGAAACACTTCAGGCTGCTCGTCGCTCGCTACATGTGCGTTTACAGATGTGTATTGCTGACAATGGTAAACACATCGAGCACATGCTGTGAAAAGACCTAATATGAAGCGTTTCAACCATAACTGTGCACTTTTTTACTACGCATGCGGATGCGATTGCATTTATCCTGATGTTGGTTTGTTCTACTTTTGTTGTGCATCTGTACGAACTCGTTACTCAGTACAGTTAATGACTAGGAAACAAATCTCCTGAATTACGTTGGTATCTGAATAAAATATAATGTATTGATATCAGACTTGCACTCGCATTGACTGCCTTCCCTCCGCTGCGGTGTTCTCCTTTGTCCAATATCGCATTCCGTGCCCCTTGCCCCATTAAGGTAAGCGCTACGCTGCTGTTAGGAAGCGGTCTTGCCAGGATGAGTCACGGCGCGTGTTGCTTGCTTACAGCTGTGAGTACAGGTCCACTGCCCCATGCTACCGGCCCACCTAACCTAATCATATTTGCACATTATTTCTTGGCGTTTCTGTGTTACTTTCCATTGCACCGTTGAAATAAATGTAGGTTTCCAAGGGAAAAATCATATGTGGTTTAATAGTTTCTGTTCATACACGTGTTACGAATAGTCACTTTGTGGCAAATTATTTGTCCCCGTACGTAATTTCATTTAGCGAAAACACCATTTCGTGATCTGCAACTGTTCCTTAAATTTTGGAGGTGTCCACGTTAGGCGGACCATCCTGTATGTATATATGTAGACATAGGTGTATATAATTACACACACACAGTTGTACACCTAATTTCTCTACGATATTGAGGGGAAGTGTGACTTTATACACATTTGAGGGAACCTTAATCGAAATAACTCCGCATTTCGTCCTACATTTACGTGATAGGGTTTGGAAACGTATTTCCGCATGCTTCTGTATCGCGTACAACCTATTTCTCTCTGTGCAAGTATGTTTGTGGCCTATATTTTCTCTGAGGTTCTGACAGGTGCACAGGCCAACGAAGAGACGGTATTTGTAATGTACATACTACGGTGGATCGATTGTACCTACCTTCTTACCCGGGGCGTCACGGCATTGGCACAGGATTCGAGCGCAGTTGCTCACGTAGTCTACATACGGGATTTTCCATTCCCTTCCGGAGGAATTCTGCAGAAATTTGTCCGTGGATTTACCTGAATTGCGCACGTGGGTAGTCAAGGTGGAAGATCCAGTAGAAATATAAATGAGGAAAATGTTGATTCGACAGCAACGTGTGCCAGTAAAAAAAAATATATTTTTTGTTTGTGATGAACGTATTTCTTCCCGTGCGCGCAGCAGAACATTAAACAAAAAAAAATTATTTTCCAATTTACCAGAATACATAATCGTATCTTGCAAACGTCAGGAACAAACAGATTTCCTTTGAGCTGAATTTAATTTCATGCTTCTGTAGTATGCGGGTCAGTCTGAAAGTACAATTGTTTTTCTGGGGACAATATTGGATCCACGTACGTAATTTAGTTCATTAGATAACAGAGAAAAGTTTTGCGAGATTTGGGAAATATTTTTCCAGAGTGAATAAAGAGGGAAATAAGAAGAAAAAAAAGTGTTTTTACTCGGTCAACAAGCTCCGGTCAAAGTTTTATTTTCATCATTTGTAACGCAATATGACTAAAGCAAGGTAACGTAATATGTAATGTGGCATATATCACAAAACACGAAACTCGCGTAAATAACGCTTGCAAATTTTTTTCATGTTTCAACGTAAAAAAATTGGCGAAACCGTATTTTCTTACTTGTAAGCACTTTTTCACTAAACATTTGTGTTTACTAAACATTTCTCACATATCATCTGTTTGTCATATACTTAATGGTCCGTAGCGAAGTTAACTGTAACAGGTATTTCTTTTGCAGTAGCATTTACCAGACTGTGTAAATTAATTATTTATTTGTCACATAAAATGACGCAACTGAAACTCTGAATAACGAGCCAATGGCCAAAAATGCAACTTGAAATTCGTGGTGAATATTTCCGTATGTATTCCGTAGACGACTTCAGGAAGGACAGGGTTTGTTTCAAATTTAAAAACGTTGCCATACGCGGAGCAATTTTTAATTCCTGACATCAGTGGAAAATACCTTTAGTTTTCGAAGTGTAGTTTATTCCGTATTGCTATTACTTAGAACTGCCCCAGCAAAAACATTTCTTTGTTCTATCAGTGAATTTTCAGCAGCATTCTACTCTTCCAAATTAGGACATTATCTACCTATATTATTAGCTTTAGAAAATTTTGTATGTATGCAAGCGTTTAAAGTTCACGGGGAACAGCTAAAATTACAACAGTGAAATTCAGTTTATTTCTTTGCGATTCTCTCTAAGCACGCGGTGTCAGTTATCAACAATATTATTGGGGGATATTAACGAAAATTGTGTTGAAAAAATCTTCTCACCGCGGACAGTAAAGTAAATGTAGAGAAAGGCGCTACAGAATAACATTAGTTGGCAGCAGAATGATTAGATTGGGCACTCGCCGACTCTCCCACCATAAAAATTGACATTCGTAATTCCGGTCTACAGAAACCTAATTCTCCAGCAATTTTTCACATTAATTTTCGGTTTATCCTATTCATTCTGCTTTCATGTACTTAAGTAACCGTTCATAACCACCCAAGGGATTTAGCTTCAGGTATAACGGTATTCATANCATTCTGCTTTCATGTACTTAAGTAACCGTTCATAACCACCCAAGGGATTTAGCTTCAGGTATAACGGTATTCATATTCATGGGCTTTCCCGAAGGGCTTAATAACTGCAATAAATTTTTGCCATGTACACAAGCTCAACAGTTAAGACGGCGGACACTTTACTAACCACCTCTCGAGCTATGTATATTCGTTTTCTGTGGAAATTGAGGCGTGCGTATAACGTGGGTTTGCGAGGATTATTTGTAATGACCTGTCCTATGGACGCGTTTAGGATTACGGCATCAGGTCTTGCGGGATTATTAGATACTTATCGTGGATGGAAAATCTCGCCCGTTTATTGTCGTTGGCGATATCTTACAGCGCTACCGTAATGCTAGCTTTCTACGGGATTCCCTAGCGAACGGAAAAGCACAAGCTCGATCCCGTGCGAACGGTTTAGTTTTTAAACGAAGAATTTGGATCGAAGTGCCTGCGGCTACCGTGCATAGGTTTCAGGATTACAAAAAATCTTTGGGATATTCTCGTTAGTGTAAACAAAAGAAAAACACTTATTTACCTTCTGTCCTGGTAATTGTAGTTAATATGGAAGAAACTGTGTTGAAGGTTGTTCACCGTAAACTGAGCACTTTTGAAAGCCCTAGTTAAGATCTACTTGTACACACATTCTGTGTTCTTCCGCCATATGTAAAATTAACATCGCCATCGGCCTGATCACTTTATTCATGCGTCCGTCACGTAAACCAGTGAAATTATTAGAAAAGCATATATTGTAAAAAATGTGCTAATGTTTACAGTTACAGCCATAAATAAACAGAAAGAAAAATACGTTATTTTAGTATTCAGAGATGACGTACCTAATATTTTCAATTCGACGGTAAATATGGAACTACTTTCCCTCCGTCATTACCAACTTTATTGGGAGCATGCCAGTGGGAGTGCGCGTTATAACATGTGCACGTAGGCACAGTGAAATTTTTCGAAGGATCGCGACTAGCAGAGAAAGCTTAATTAGATACAGCGTACATATTAGGTTGTTATGTCACTCTGCTAAATGATGGACGAAAATATATGACATCTTAGAGTTTGTCGTAGAATAAAAACATTTGAGGTATGCATATATATATATATAGNATGGACGAAAATATATGACATCTTAGAGTTTGTCGTAGAATAAAAACATTTGAGGTATGCATATATATATATATAGAGTGATTCTAAAGTCATGGGACAAACATTGAAGGGTGGTAGAGCTCACTAAAACAAACAANATATATATATATATAGAGTGATTCTAAAGTCATGGGACAAACATTGAAGGGTGGTAGAGCTCACTAAAACAAACAATTATTGTTTAGGAATGGGCGGGAGTGAGGGGTTGAGGCACAAACACAAAAATAACACATGAAATGCAACACATTGCTTATTTACAACGCCGCCGCTAAATGCCTTTTTGCAGCAATTTTTATAATAATTGCTCAAAATTACTACCACCGACAGTAATGCAAGCTTGGTAGCGTCGGTGGAGTGATTGGCGAACAGATTCAAATGCGCCGGGTATTTCACGCACGCCACCATTGTCAGCCAATCACGCCATATGTAGAGGTCGCCAAGCATGCGTGACTGTTGGTGGATGCATTTCCAGCAACTGTTTTAACATTTTCTGTACGGAATCACTCGTTACGTATGCTGCTAATGAACATTTTATGTTTCCGTTAATGTGTTATGTTTATGTGTTTGTGCCTCAACGCGTCACTTCCGCCCATATATACCTATACAATAATTGTTTGTTTTAGTGAGCTCTACCACCCCTCAATGTTTGTCCCATAATTTTATAATCACTCTATATGTATATATATAATATATATATATATATATATATATACATTGAAGAAAAGTTATAAGTGAGTCACCTATATAAATCACTACAGGAACAGCAGTTATATTGTTCTCTACATTCCCACTCAGTACTGTACTACTGCTGCATCACACACTGCACTGCACTACACTGTACTGTACTGAACTGTACTGTACTGTACAACGTTCATTGCTGGCTGGTCGTTAGTCACTAAGGCGCCGAGATGATTTTGCGCTAATTAAATGTGATTTACACTGAAGAGCCAAAAAAAAAAAACTGGCATAGGCGTGCGTATGCAAATAACAGAGATATGGAACCAATCAGAGTATCGCGATGCGGTCGGCAGCTAGATCGGTTACTGCTGCTACAATGACAGGTTATCAAAATTTAAGTGAGTTTGAACGCGGTGTTATAGTCGGCGCACGAGAGTANGGCGCACGAGAGAAAGGGACATAGCATCTCCAAGGTAGCGATAACATTTTGATGTTCGCGTACGACCATTTCACGAGTGTACCGTGAATATCTGGAATCCGGTAAAACATCACATCTGCGACATCGCTGCTGCCGGAAAAAGATTTTCACGACTTTTTCTTGTTTTTCTGATTTCAAGTTTATTTGGGTTAAGTTTATGGTCGCTGACATTCATCATGGTGGTCGGAGTCAGTAACGTAATATGTCCGTCAATTTTTATGAATTTTTTCAAATTTTTACATTTTTTTTCAATTATTTGTTTTTAAGGTTATTGAGTTTAAGTTCAAGGCCACCGGCATCCAACATGAATCTCGGAGTCAGTAATGCAATATGTTCCTAAATATTTAATAGTTTCTTAAACAAAAAACTGAGAAAAAAACGGTAAATTTGTTTAAAGGTTATTGGGGTCAAAACCAAGGTCACCAACATCCAACAAGGGTGTCGGAGTCGTTGATGTAACATGTAATAATACTAGCTTTGTCCACGGCTCCACTCGCGTGGACTACAAAATTATTGTTTAGGTTTTTTTTTAAATACATTTGAATTTTACTTAGTGTTAGTCTTCTATACTCTATCGCTATACATATTATAAAACCTCAACGTCTCGATGAATTAAATGGTAAAAACACTTGTTGTTAGCTTTTCTCTGTTATAGATAAATATATGCTACCGCGGAGTTTTTTTTAAGTCTTTTTATTCTACACTATTCTTTACTACGTGATATTGTTCCATCTTTAACGGTTGAGACAGCGTATTGCAAGAGAGCACGCTGGCGGCAAACTTTTTCCGACTTGATTCACTATTATCGTCTGTAAATTTTTTCCCCGAGATATTTTCTTGCGATAAAAAGTAGCCAATATCACCTTTCAGCCCTCCAACTATTTCTGTGCAAGAAATTACGTCGATCTGTCAATCGGTTGCGACGTTCCATTTTTATTCCGTTTGTGTACTTTTTCATTTTCCAATAAGAATTTCCCCGAGGGAATGAGATGTTTTCTCGGGATAAAA